>MUHK01001993.1:0-28638 GCA_002151225.1 Paramoeba pemaquidensis
ATGGTGGGGGGGGTGGAAGGGGGAGTAAGGGGGGTGCCGAGTGAGGGGTTGGCGAAGGCTTGGCATGTGGTGTTTGTTGAAGTTGGGATGTGATGTTTTTTGATGGTTTTTGGTGGTTTTTTGGTCGTTTTTTGAGGATTTTTTTGTGATTTTTTTATAAATATTTTTTTAAGCTATTTTCTGAACCCAACGCTCCCAACAAAAACAAAAAATTCTTCTTACGCTTCACTTTTTTGTGAACTTCTCTCTTGACTTCGTCCCGCACATATTGGGCCCTCGTCACCGAATTAACTAAATTATTATTATTTCTTGTATTTTATTATCTTTATTGTCATTGTTGGATTATTCTTCATAAAATTACCGCCGCAATTATCACTCCGTTTCTTGTTTTGGAAGAGAGAGAAAGAGAAAAAAGAGAGAAAGAGAAAGAGAGAAAGAGAGAAAGAGAGAAAGAGATAAAGAGATAAAGAGAGAAAGAGATAAAGAGAGAAAGAGATAAAGAGAGAAAGAGATAAAGAGATAAAGAGAGAAAGAGAGAAAGAGACAAAGAGACAAGAGAAAGAGAGAAAACAGAAAGAGACAGAACCAAACAATTGTATAGCCAAAACGAAACAAAAACAAACGCGCCCTCCTCCTCTCCCCATAGGTCGTCCCCTCTACAGTCCCCTCACCACCTCCCCCCTCCCCTTCCAAACTCGAAGATAATCAAGTACAAACAATCAGCCACCCAAACTATCCTGCGCAGTCCCCTCCCCCCTTCAAAGATAATCATAGTACAAACGATCAGCCACACGATCAGCCAAGCTATCTCGCACAGTCGCCAAAACCTTCCCTTGCAAAGCAGACATATCCCCCGCAATCGAAACAAAAGTGTTCATCAAATCCACCCCCGTTGGAGCCGCATGGAACTTGCCCCTTGCCAGCCCTGCCATTTGCTGTAAGCTGGCGTGCTCAGCGCAACCAAAGGCAATAAAATGAGCGTCTCCGTTGCATTTCTGCCCAATCACCGAGAGCGAGGGATCATTTGTACCAGAGCCACATCCATCCGACATGAACACAAACACTGTTTTTTCGTTTCTTTGTTTCATTTGGCATAAAGAGTCATGGAGAGCTGGGGTGAAATCAGTTCCTCCACTTCTTTGTGAGAGAGAAATGGACGAGGAAGCAGGCACAGCAGAGTAAGTCACTCGAGAAGTTCCAGAAAATTGCACAACAGAGATAACATCCCTTGTCCCCATCTGATCACTCCCCAATTTCCGCAAAAACAAATAAACAGCTTGCTGCAAGTTAGCCCAGGGGGTGCCCGACATGGACCCTGATTCATCCAAACAAAACACAATATGCTTGCTGGGAGGAGAGACAACAGCGCCAAACAACCCTTTCACTTCCTTGACTGAAAACTCTCTGTCAATTGGCTTTGGAGCAAGTTGATATGCTTGATCCATCCTCTTTGCAAGCAAGCCAGTGGCCTTGTTATTGAGATGAACAACCACCAAATCTGTCTTGGCCAAATCTCGAAGCTGGAGAAACACTTTGTTTGCCTCATATGTCGACCTTCCAGAGTCAGAAAAGCAGGAAGGATCAGGGTTCAAAAAAGAGCCATGTCCAGGAGCATCAGTCAGAACAACCATCAACCTCACTTTTCCTTCCCATTTTAGCTCAGTTGCGGCGACATGGAGACCAGACAAGATATCTTCAGCCAGATCCCCCCCTCCTGTTGGCTTGATTGCCTGTACTTGTTTTTTGAATTGATTCATGTTCAAATCACAGTCACACTCATTGGGTTCTTTCTCTTCTTTTTTGTTGTCATTGTTGTTTTTGTTCAGGACAGTGGTAAACTCGATTTTGTATGGGATAGGGGGGCTGTCGGTAGAATCTCGGAAACCAACAACCGCAAATCGAACGGTGATGGGGACATCAGGGAAGGCTTTTTCAAGCTCTGCAATCTTTGATTTGGAGTTGTTTGATCCCCATTGATGAAAGGCTACTGCCAGTGCAATGATTTGGGATTTGAGAATATCCATGTAAGGGGTCATACTCCCAGTGCAATCCAAAACAAAACACACATCAACACTCATTTGGGACGAGCCAGGTAAAACATATGCATTCTGTCCCTCTGAGAGCTTTTCCCACAGCTCATCAAAGTGTGTTGTCTCACTCCGATACACATCATCAGCAGACCCTTTCTCCTCGTAGACTGAGATCACAGACTTTTCTTTTTTCTCATTTCTTGATTGTTGTGGTTGTTGTTGTGCTTCATAATACGCTTTAAGAGCTTCAGGGAGAAAGCTGGGAATCATCACATCCACCCAGTGGGGATAGCCTGCCTCAGACACATACAATTGATCATATCCAACTCCAATGGCCATAACCTCCACATTCATTTTCTCAGCAAAAGAGAGGCTTTCTTTGAGAGCATTGGTGTTTGATGAACAGCCATCAGTCAAAACAAACAACTTCTTTGGTACACCTCCACTTTGCTGAGACAACAGACTGGCCATGAAAGAGATGGCAGATGCGTCATTGGATCTATAATCACGATCAAAGACAAGAGAAGAGAGGAGAAGAAGGACTGTCCATTCATCCCAAGGGTCTTCTGGCCCTTTTACAAGATCCACCCCATCTCCAAATGTACAAATAGAAAACCCATCAAGTCCCATTATTTGCAATGATGAAACCAACAATAACAGTGTCTCTCCCACACAAGCAGCCAAGTGGCCTTGCATAGAAATAGAAACATCAACAGCAATTCCAACAGCATAATCTCTCCTCCCCCGAGCTGTTTTTTTTGCTAAATATTTTCGATAATTCCAATCTGTAGACACAGCTTTAATCAACCCAGGGAGATAGAGAGTGCTTCCACGAAGATCAGGCCGCCTCCCACTGTATTTGTTGATTGGAAAAACATTATCTTCCAGGACTGGGAGGAGAGCATTGACCTGGTGGGAGCCTATAACGGGGACTAAATCGCTCATTGCTTTCTTTGCTAAAACAAAAACAGGATCATCCTGTGATCGTTGGGTTTGGTTCTGTCTCCACTCAAACAATAATCTCAAAGCTGCTTCTGTTTCGCCACCAAAGTACTCCTCCATTCCATTTTCAGCAATCTTTGCAAACTCTTCAATCTGTTGTGGTTGGGGTTTGCTAACTTGGAAGGTTGTGGCTCTTGAAACCCCCTCTTGCACAGCATCAACAAGGCTGGTGATGTGAATGGTTCCCATATTCCCCCCAATCCCTGCAGAGTGGATGGCTGGTTCACCATTTTCCAACTTGCGGAATAGAGATTTGTTTTGGGAAAACCAGAGCCCAAGATCTGGAGACTTGTGTTGGACTTGGTGGAGGGCTCCCTTTAACAGAGAAATCAGTGCACCCCCCAGATTTTTTCCATCTTTCAAAGAAAGAGAGAACAGTTTGTTTTCCAAATATCCCTTCATTCTCTCCAATTGACTTTTCTTCTTGGGGTCTTTTAAGAGGAGAAGTCCCAATTTGAAATCAAATTCTTGGAGAAGATTCCCATAGTCAATTTCATCATTTTCAGAAGTGTAGCCATCAGTCAACATCACAATCAATCTCTGATAGCTCTTATTCTTTTGGTTTTCACCTCCCCACACTGCAGATGCAACACTCTTCAGACCAGAGAAACAATGCGTTGATTCAGTAAAAGTCAACCCCTCAACCATCCTCTGTCCAAGCATTGGGCAAAAAACAGAATCGAGGTGTTTGAATGACACCACACAATTTTCAGCCCCAAATCGATAGATAGCAAATGGCCACTCCAACTTCTTCAGCACTTCAGACAACAAAATGGCAGCATCAATCACATCACGTCGATAAGGGGTCATGGACCCAGAGTTGTCAATCATGAGAGCCACCTCCAGACAACAGTCAGGGTCATCTTTCAACATCATTTCCCTCATCTCTGAGACAACATGCATCACCATCTTCACCATTTCCTCTCTTCCCACCAATTTTTGGTAGGTGGTCTTCCATTTGGGATCAAAAGGGATGTTTTCTCCATTTGTTGCATCAATCACCCCACTATCCACCTTCCCAGTGTTTGATTTCTTGAGAGCATACAAAGCATCCCAATCAATACATTGAAGTTCATTCATCCCAACTTTTTTTGATTGGCGGACTGAACAAGCTCGGGTACTCATTGCCTCAAGGTTTTCAAGTTCAAGATCTGTTCCCAACTCACCATCTTCCAGCTGCTTTGTATTCCCAGAGAAATTTGAAGAGGAATTGGAAGAGAAGGAAAAAGAAGAGGAGGAAGAGGAGGAAGAGGAAGATGAGGAGGAGGAAGAGGAGGATTGTGAAAAAATCCTGTTGGAGGGTTTTATCTTGGAGGAAAAGTTCCCAGCTTTTCGATTGCCAACTGAAAGAGGCATTGATTTGCCAGGAATGAGAGAAGAAAATTCGATTCGCTGCAATTCCTCAAAAACTCGCAAAGAGTTCTTCATTGGCTCTCTTCCAACTGGAGTACTCCAAAATGACCCCCCCCCATGATCACTCCTTCCTTTCTCCTTTTCTGCTGCTTCCTGTGCCTCTTTTTTCATCTCATTGTACAAGGAAACAAAAGCTTGCTTTGACTTCACTGTCTCCTGGCTGGCCGCCATTGAATCAACTGGCTGTACGGCCTTTGGAAGTTGGAAATTTTTCATGACTTGTTGCTGTTTTGCATCCTTTGAGCTAATCTTGAGCCCTTTCGCAGCCTCACCCATCACTTCAGGGAGTTTGTGTTTGGCAGCAAGAGCAATCACAGAACGAACTGTCAGAAGGTCCTCCTTGTCCATCTTATAGCCTAATGACTCAAATAGGGTGGAAAAGATCTGAGACAAATGAAGAATGCGAATTCCACTCCCCACTATTCCAGCAATAATTCCCCCTTCCCTTTCACAGGCAAAGAACCAAGCCCCAAGGTCATTCACTGCATCCAATAACCACATCCACATCTTCACAGTTCTTTGGTAGGCAGCAGCATTGCATAACAGAGTCTCCACATCCATCTCACTCCCAGCTACAATTTTGTCTTTTTCTGTGTGGAGGATGAACAGGTGGCTTGTCAATTTTTTCTGAATTATTGCAACACTATTTTCAAGATCTTTCCCCCTGTTATCTCCTGCAACCACCAAGACACCTTCAGCTTGTCCTTCAGAGTCCACTTTCGAAGAAAGCCCTCTTAAAGAACATTGCCTCAAAAGATCTTGGACAGTTTGGCCATATCGAGAGGGAAAAGCATTCCAACTTGGTGGAGAGAGGGATGTTTCAAGAGGAAACATCTTCAAGGGGTAGGAAGAGGGAGCGGTTGTTACTTTTGGCACAAGGGAGTGTTTTTTCACATTATCAAAAAGGGAGGGACACAAAAAATGCAAATGGAATACAGAAAGAACCATTGAAAATCCTGGGATGGACATGAAGAACCGAGATGAAAGGATCTCCCCTGGCAATAGCTGTTTTCCATGATAGAAATTTGGAACACAAGCAATACAACTGGCAAACAGGTTGGTTGTGTTGTTAATTAGGAGCCTCAACTTTGAGTCAATCCCAGGAATTGAGGTAAGGAGACGCCTGAAACCACCAACAAGCGAGACGGTGGAAGAAATCTGATGAGAGGATGAGACATACTCTCTTTGCAGATGGTAAATCTCACAGAGCCCTCGAAAGGAAGTCATATGCCCTTTGGGATTTCCTTGTTGGTTTTTTTGTTGGTTTTCTATGACAGTTTTCAAGAGAAATTCAACATCTGTTGGAGTCTCAGGAGGAGCCAGGACATATTCTTGTTGAAACAAGTTGTGTCTCAACCAGAAAGCTTTTTCAATACCTTCCCTCATCCCTCCTTCTTGAAACCCTTTCCTGGCTTTCTTCACAGCATCAAGGACATTCTGGAGGTCAGGGTTATTGCTCCAAGCGATTGATTGGATGAAAGAAAAAAGAGTTTCTTCTGATGGGCCTTCTTGAAACAGTTTTGAGGCTTGCCTACGAAAACTGGCCCATTTTCGAGTATTTTGAACCATCATTCCAACAAAACGGCACACTTCTTGGAAAGCAACATGAGGAGGAGATTGATAGATCTTTCTCAAGATTTCCAAGCAGAAACGAAAAGGCCGAGCTTGTTTTCTATACTCTCTTTCTTTTGATTGGGTGAGAAACTTCACCACAGGCCCCCCATTCAAATTTCCAGCAAAATCGCCCATTGGATAGCTTTTGGCAAGTTTCCAAAAGGGGCTCTCCTTAGAAATTTGGAGACCCAACCGACGCAATATTTGGCTGAAAAAATGGTGCTTTTTCTGTGGTGAAAGTGGCATATCATTCTTCTTCAACCATTGACAGTCTCCAAAATCAAGAACATTTTGCACACAAAAATGCAAAAACCAAGGTCCTGCTGTCTCTTCTCCAAGAATGGTTTGTTTTGACAAAACTAACAATTGTTGAATGTAACTACTTCCCTTTTTGCTGTTTTGATCTTGGAAGAAAGAAATGAAGCCGTCCATTAAATCTAAATTGGTTTGAGAGAGAAGAGGCTCAATTATTTTCCACTCCCTTTCTGCAAATACAGCTTGGACAAGCCGCCATTGCATATCAGCTGGGCCAGCAAGAATGGAAAAATAATTCAAGCTCTCAGTTGATTCATCAGGCTTTGGGAAGAGGTTTAGCAAACTTAAAATGGAGTTGCTAACCCTTTCAGCCACACCAACTCCTTCTTCTTGGGTTCCAAGAAAAAAATGGTAAAGATCCACCAAAGGGCTGAGGTACTCAACAAAAGAACCAACAGAACTTGTTAGTATCTCTTGAAAAAACTTAAATGCATTCTGCAAATCAAAAGAAGAGGGAGGAGCGCCAAGGTAGCTTTGAATCAATGAAACAGAAGAGGCAAAATCATACACATCTGCCTGAACTGATAAGGTACACCTCTCAAGATATTCCACAAAATCATAGAATGACAACAGCCATTGGGTAGAAGAATTTCCACACATAAACTGAGTCACAAAGTCTGCAAAATGGCGGTGTAGGGACACAGAAAATGAGCCCGAATCCTTTTTTTTCAAAGAGTAAGTGACAGCAACATAAATTGAAGCAATCAACTCTTTCCAGCTTGCAACAGGCTGTGGCAGCTGGAGTTTGATCATTGCTGCATGTTTTTTCAGAGCTTCTTCTATTTCCTTTTTCTTTTCCTCTTCTGTATCCTTCACTTTGAGAAACTCCAACAGACAATCTTGGGGGCTTTTGTTGGTGGATGAAAGAGCTGGGCAGCTTTGTTGAAAGAATGAAGCTGCAGCATCAAGAGCATATCGCATAATGCCCAAGGGAGAAAAATCAGACAAATCATACCAATTCTGATCCTTAAAGAATTCACACAGGTCAGGAGAGCTGGGAGGCTGAAAATCTTTGGTAGGAGAGCGGCATCTCTCCAATCTATTGACTTTACAAGTATCATTTTCCTTCACCAAACCATACAACCGAATCACTCGGGTCCTCTCCTTCAAAGCCCATCTCTCTCTTTGACTGGGTGCAGAACAGGAGGAGGAAGATGAAAAACTGTTCTTCTCTCTTGGGAAGCCAACAAAATGAAACTCATTCTTGCTTGTAACAACCAATTCAATGCAAAACGCACTGTTTTTCTTGCCACCCCGAAAACACAACTCCAAACATTTTTCATGCTCTGGGCGGAGCCTCAATTTCTCATGTCCCATTGTGCTCTGATCCGTTAAAGAATTCTCGATCAACACAGGTTGTCGATTTTGGAATTGTCTTTGGGATAAAGAGAAGGACAGAGCTAATGGATCCCCACCTTTTGCCACATTTTTGAAAACCAGAGGTAAAGACCAACAGTTCCCCGTTTGCACATCATCCATGCGAATGAAAGACCTTGGATATTTTAATTGAAACTTCCTATTCTCTTTCTTGTTGGGCTGAGAGGATGGACTAATTGCCTCTTTGCCCTTCTTTGAGGAAGAACTCTCTTCTTGATTCTTTTCTATTTCTTGCTTCTTTTTTGACTGAGCACTGATATTTCGGGCTGTGCCACCAGCACAAAGAGAAAGGACAGGCTGCTGTACAATATCCCCAATTTCACTCTCAAAAGTGTGATTGGAAGGACCAAACAGCTTCAGCTTGGTTCCTTGAACATTGAGAGAAGAAAGAAGACAGATCATTTCGACAGAAGCAGGTTTGTTGGGGAAAACATCCACAAACTGAACTCCGCCAGAAGGCTGAAAGGACAGACCGGGATGGGAGCTTTGAAGGAGAGAGAGGTCAACTTGTCTTACTGGTATGGCAGAGGAGATTTTGGATGAACAATGCAAGGTGACTTTGGTTTTGAGAGGAACAAGACTTTGGGAGTGCTCTCGAAGGTGCTTGTTCCTCCAGGAAGGTGAACTCAAAGGAAATGAAAGAGAAGAATCAAAGACAATTTTCCCTTTCTTTTCTTGTGGTTCTTTGGTCACATTCCAAGTGAAAACAAACTTCTCATGCTTCTTCCCAATCAACAAAGAAATATCATGCTTCCCTCTTGTTATGCAGGACACATTTATCACCAAGGTCTCTCCAGCAGGAACACAGGCGCGAACAGGGACAATGGAGTAATCCTTTTCCTTTTTGGTTGTAAAAGTGAAGTCACAAACCCCAATATTTTTCAACAACAATTGTTGCTCTGCTGCCCTCTTCTTCAATTCAGAGTTTGAGATGGAAGAAACAAGGGTTCGATCTTGGATACAAACTTCTTTCCCTTCCAGAATTGGAAACACTTCAAACTTGGCAGGGGAGACAGCGGCCTTGATGGGGATTTCCAAGATATTGTCTGGGGATTGAATTCCAACCCTTAACTTAGCAATTTCTGAGTGATCAAAAAGTACCTCCTTTCCCTTGAACTGGAGCCTGATCTTCAATTCCACTTGCTCATGAGGGAACAGTTCATAAGAGGCTTTTGACCCTTTGGGATTTGGAGTAACCACAGACAGATCAATGCACTGCCCAATTGATGTTGAGGTCGGAACCACATCAGTTTGCAGGAAATACATCACATCTGTTGGGTTTCCAATCTTCACAATTCTTTGAATTGACTCAGAGCCAAGTGCAAGAGATCCAAAGTCCACACTTTTGTGTGAACACATGATAAGCAGCTTCTCCACACGAACAGACATCAAAACTGGCGTTGTGACAGTGCTCTCGGCAGTGGTGAACTCAATGTTGAAGGTTGTTTCATACAAACCACAAGAAAGAGTTTGTTCTTCCTTCTTGAAGGAATGGAAGAGATATGAAAAATCAATTGTTGCTCGCTGGGATGGTGGGAGATTGAACTCCTTCTCATCTGGGATGATTCGAACAAATCTCTTGACAAACTCATCTTCCTTTCTCTCCTTGAGGCCAAGATGAGGGTTACTAAACAACACTTTTGTCCCACAAATGACAACTTTTGCAACTTCTCGGGTGCTGTTGTGTAGAATCACACTTCGAGACTGGTTGTGGCCTGGAACCAGCACAGAACCAAAGTTGAGGGATACATACTTGTTCTGTGGGAACCTCACCAATGATCCACTTTCTGAGGTTTGGATGCTCACTGTTGCACTTTGGTGGAGTTCTGAGGCCCGACACAGTTCTTTGGCCACCAAGTGCGAAAGCTTTTGACCAAAAGTGTCTTCAACCTCCAAAGTATTGACACAACCAATCATCTGCTGAGACAACTCCTCTCTGTTTTTTGTCACCAACTCAGCAACATAGTAGAGGTTGTTGAGTTTGGATTTCTCCAACAGAGATTCAATCTGGGAAATACAACATTGAAGATTGTCGCCTGATTTTCCTGCAACTTCTTTCAATTCCACCATCCTCTCTTGGCAAACAACAGAGACTCGGAGAGCAGTGAAACACCAACAAAAGTTTCGGTTTCGATAAGCACAAATGCTCTCCAGCAGAGCACATACTTCTCCTTGGTGCTCTGGTAAGGCCATGGGTTGCTCAGATGAAAAAATGGAACAGAATTTCCCAATCAAAGATTTGAACGGAGCAAAGACAGAACCAAGTTCAGGAACAGGTGCATCGAAGAGGGTCTTGGCCTTGGAAATTTTGGAAAAGACTTGATCTTTTTTGAAAACTTCAGCAAACTTGGTAAATATCTGGCATCTTTTTTGGTGTCTCCCCTCCTGGCAGGGATACAGGGAGTTGAAGAGAGATTGTTGGTTGTCTCGCTCCGTGTTTGCAACCTCACTGAGCAATTGGAGACCCCGCAAATAGCTTGATGCAGGCGATTGTCTTTCCTCTTGTTGGTGCCTCTCCCTCAGCTCCTTTTTTTTCTTCTGTTCAGTGTCTTGAGGAAGTGGGGGGCATGAACCCCGCACGGTTCTAATCTCAGCATCCAGTCCTTGATAAGAGAGGAAGAACTTCTTGAAAGAGGAGAGCAAATTGCAAGCCTCTTCATCCATTTTGTTAAAATCCTCTTCACTTTCAAGTATTTCACTAAGCGGACCCTGAACTGCTTCCAGGCAGGTGCCTTCAAATTCAATAGCCACCCCATAGTTACTGATGTTGGCTTTGTCATGTGTAATTTGATTTCTCCACTCTCGATTCCAAGGAGCAAAATGAAGTTTCTGACTAAATTGATCGATCCCGCAATTGAATGCGTCAACCAACCTCAATCTTACACAAAAATCCTTTCCCATACCTGGATTGAGCTTTACCTCTTCAGAACCAGTCACCACTTTCTCCATTGACCCCGAATCCTCCTTCTCTGGAAGAGGTAACTGGGTGCCGGAGAGGTTTGAAATGTTCTTCTCGAATAGTGTGTGACCCTTGATCAAAATCACAATCCTCAATTTACTTTCAGCAGGTATTTTCCATGAGATTTTGGTGGATAAATTCAACAGGCAATAACCCAATTTTGGAGGAGAGGAAAACAAAGACTGGCGGAGGGAGAGGTTCCAATACTCATAAACCTCATTATGAAACCGCATAATTTTAGGGCGATTAGGACAAAGCCTGACATTGTCAGATGCAGAAAGGCTTGCCACCATTCTGCAAAGTTCATCCCATTGCTTGATTTGCTCAGTTCGCAGCTCCGTCTGGTCCTTTTTCAATTTTTCCATCCTTTGAATACAATTCTCTCTTTGCAAAAGGATCATTTTCACCTCTTTTTTGTCATTTTCAATTTCCTCATTGAGTTTCTCCTCCTCTTCTTCTTTTCTCCTTGAAAGACTTTCACCCAGCCCTTTTCTTTGGTCACTCAGGGATGAAATCACCTCCCCAAGCTCTCGAATTCTTGAAAAGTTGATCCGATCATTGTAAAGGGGACTGACAGTCTCATGCACAGATTGGTAGAGCTGAGATTTGAGACAGAACAGGCTTTGGAGTGGGGAGGTCTGAGAAGAAAAAAGATGGCTGAGTGGGAGTCTTGCAAGTTGTTCACACTCACCAAAGATTTGGCGAAGGATTCCCAAAACCTTGTTTGTGTGAAGACAACCCATCAAGTCCACTGAAAAAATTTCTTCAACTGATTTGGGGATATGATTGAGACCTGCAATCATGGCATCAAGGAAGAGGTGAGCTCCTCCCACCCAACCCAACAAAGTCTCCAATGAGAGGTTGTGTATGGCAGGGTCAAGTGGTTTGTCTTTTTGCACCCGAGATAACAATGCTGACATATCTTGCAACTCACACAAAGAGATCTCATCAAGGTCGAGGAGGTAAGGAAGAGTCTTTTTCCCTTCCACTGCTTTGGGGAGGCAATCTTTCGCTTTGTCACAAATGGATCTCTCTGGAACCCATACAAGATTATTCCCAGCTTCAATGAGCAAGTAATCATCAGGAGGGCATCCAAGGGGAATCAGAAGAGGTGCAGGAGAAGGGAGACCCACATCCATTTCCAAAATCTTGTTGCATGTGATGTGAGAAAGCTCTTGAAGGACACCACTAAAGCAACATGACCGAAATTGGTCAAGACAGAATTGGAACTGCTTCAAGCTCTTCACCACTTTGGGATTTTGTTGGCGAGAGGAAGAACTCTCCAAAATCCAATTTGCAGCAGAATCAAGCATCTCATCCAAGCCTTGCTGTTGTATCATGATGACACAATGGGGATCACGAAGGTGGCCTTTTGACTTTTGTTCATGAGAGAGCTCAATGGATGTTGAGAAAACATGATGCATCTCCCCATGTAACTTTTCAAAGGATTTCACTTCTGGAACAGGGTAATTCTTATGACCATAAAGATCTTTAAAAGAGCACATCATGTCACAGATCCTTGCGGTCCAATAACTTGCCTTCAAAAAATTGCAATTCATTCTGTCAAGAAACTCTTTGCTCTCTTTTGAGACTAGAAAGGGACAAGGAAAGATTTGATACAATCTCCAACCAAATGAGTGAACCAAAGCAGTTGAAAGAGAGGCTCCTCTTATTTGGAGAGAGAAAAGGTATTGCTGAGCTTCTTCCACACTGGAAAAAGAGAGTTCACTGCCTTGGACCAGACAATCAACCTCCTGTTTAGTTTGTTGTGAAAGAGGAGTTTGGTCCACCTCAAGGAGATACAGGAAAGTCTGCAAGAGCTCCGAAACAACAGAAGAGAGCTCATGCTTTACCAATTTCTCCACCTTTCTGTCTGGAGAGAGCTCCAAGGCCAAAGTCTGACGAGAGAGAGAGAGAAGGTCACAGAGTGTGTTGTCGATCACTTCTTCCTCCTTGATTGAGGGATTTTGGACGGTTGCACAGATACCATCAAGATGTCTGGTCAACTCTCCCCCAGCTTGCTTCAGGAATTGGTTCAAATGACAGCAATCAACTCTTTGTTGTTTAGTGAGAGAATTATGACACTCAACATACTGAAGATGTTCCTCAAGAGCATCTTCCTTCACTTTCACAACAAAAGAGTAAGCATTCAGCACTAAATCCACACACCATTCAACTCCCTTGGCTGATTCAATATCATCTTGGAAAATTTTGAGGATTGGGTTGAGCACCCCTTTGAGCTGTTCCAACCGAGGGGGGGGCTGTTGAATCCTTTTCCAATCCCCCCAATAGCCAGGGTTCTTCATTTGAACTAAACTTTGTTCCAACAGTTGCTCAAGGTCAATTTTCTTGGGGTTTGTTTCTTGATGAGGAACAAAGAAGGCTTGGCGGATTTTGGCAAAAATATCTTGGAGGACCCCAAACCAATGCTCAAGCTTTGAAGCAAAACTTTCACTTGCTTCCCTCTCCTCTTTTTCTTTCTTCTTTTCTTGTTTCTGCAGCTTTGCTTCCCCCTCAAGAATCTTTTTCTGACATTGGCGATGATGTTTTGTTCCTGGATGTCGATCCCCATCCCATGCAGAAAACTTTGTATCCTCCTCAAGTTCATCTTCAATCTCTTGCAGCCTCTTTTCATCTTCTTTCAGCTCCACCAAGAGTTTCTCATACAATTTTGCCTCATGCCCCTTCGTGAAGGAAACTTTCTCCTCTGGGAGCACAAACAAACACTCCATCCCCACTCCAAACAAAACCAACCCCAAATAGAGTTGGATTGGAACACATTCTTCATAATTGGTGTAAGCACAAAGATCAAAGGGAACTATTGGGTTTCGGTCCCAAGTTTCATCTTCACAAAGAACATCATTGAGATGCTTGGGAATCCTGCCTAAAAATTGTTCCAGATTTTCAATGAGTTTGGGGAGCTTCTTTTTGAAAAAAAGCGAGAAGTGGGAGTGATTTTTTTGTGGTAAATCTGCAATCAAGGGTCACCAAAAGAACAAAAAGAGAAAAAGAGAAAGAAAAAGAGAAAGAAAAAAAAAAAAAAGAGAAAAAGAAAAAAAAATAGAAAGGGAAAGGGAAAAAGAAAGAAGAAGGTATTCAAAAAAAAGAAAAAACAAAGAAACTAAACCCTCTTGTTTTGGTTTGGCCAAGGTTTCCTCAAAAGCGTCACGATCCTCGAATTTTCGAGACAACAAATATTGATTCAATCTCGATTGCAACTCAACCAATCGCACAATATTAGAAAAAGACTCTGGAGAAAGAATTCCAACAATCGAAGAAAAAGAGAGATAAGTTGGATGAACAATCCCGTGCAAAGACTGAGCCCCAAATGTTAACTTTTCAAACTCATTGCATGAAAACACTCTCTGTGAGGCAGCCTCAGCAAGTTGCCAAAAATTGAAAAGATTACAAGCTTGATTTCTCTTCTCTACCATTATCAAAGGCTCACAATCATCTTGAAGCTCGCGGATTGACATAATTTTAGTCTTTGATTGTGGTTCATCCCTTTGAAAACTTGATGAAGTTCCAAATGTTCGCCAAGACAGGTCCACCACAACCCCCAAGAAAAGATCACAGTAGGTGGAAAGATCTGGGTTACCATCGCTCTGAAGAGAGCTCAGCTTCTCAGGGAACTTTTCACTGATTTCACTTGGCAAAATGGAAGTTAATCCAGGCCAATCAACTTCCTGATTCTCCCCAAGGAGATAACCAAGCAAGGATTCACAGGCATACACCCACTGATTGTGTTGCATTGTGGTGCGAATAGTTCTCCCTGAAGATGAAAATCCATTAATTCTCAAGTCATCAAAAGAGATCTTGGCACTGAGAGAAGTCAAATTCTCTCCCCTTTTAACTTCCCAATGTGGTTTGGAGAGGGGTATTGGAGCTAAGACTTGTGTTTCTTGTTTCGCAGCAACAATTCGTTCATCAACCTTGACTCTTTTGTTGAGGTCTACTTGATTTAATAGCTTCAAGATTCTCTTCCAGTCTCTGATGTCTCCAGCAGTCACAGAAGAGAGTTCTTTGGTAGAAACTGCATTTTTAAGAGCAAGCACTTTCCTTTTCACCTGCTGATCAATGAAATCACTTGAATGAACTCTCTTCAAAAGCTTGTTTACTTCCCCTAACACCGATTTCACATCTCCAATGAAGGGAGAGGGAGGATTCTTTCTCTGATCATCCTTCATAGGATCCAATATGCACTCTGCTCTTCCTTCCATCCCAACACACTCCTCAAAGAGAGGGGGGATCTCATCAAACAAAGGAAACAGAGCTGAGATGGGCTGGGGACCAAAAAGCGAAAATTGTAACCCTGCACTCATCCCAATTGCTCCCAAGTGCTCCTCCAGTTCATCATCAAGCTTCCCAAAAAAGGAGAGGGTTTTTTTCTTTGCTCCAGAGGTTGCAACCACATCAAACCTCCCTCCTTTCTTCTCAGAGAACTCAAAGTTGCTGTGAAGGAGTTCCTGAGCCAATGTTTGTGAAAAGCCAAGAGCAGCCAAATGAACCTCCCTATTTAATACCTCTTGGTGCTCACTGGAGACTCGCAAACATACCCCCAGCATTGCAACTTGAAAGTCCCACAAATTCTGAAGCACTTTTTGGAAGCAAAGATGAGTGGGATATGCCGCCACATGTTGGGAGTGGGTCAACAAAAATTTGGTTAACAGTTCCTCATACTGTGGCCCTGCACTCTCTAAAAGAGTTCTTGTGGCACTGACATCCATTTCGCCTGGGAAAGTGAAGGAGAACATTTGGTTGAACTTGGCCTCTTCCCCTTCAATCTTGTGCTTTGAGAGCAGGTTTGCTTTCCTTTTTACCAAACTGTCATGGGCAGCCACAACAATGGGTTGGATTGAGGTGAAGTTTGCTTCTCTTGCTTCCGTGACACGCCTTTTCAATTCTGTTTGTGATCCCAAAATATCATTGAAAACACTTCCATCATTTCGCCATCGAACAGAGCCCACCCCATTCCCCACCCCACATCCAGTGACAATGTGGTTCCAAATTTCATTCAGTTGGCAGAAGGACATTTCATTCACTGTGCAACCATTTTTGGGCAACAAAACCTTCATCACCTCAACTGCAAGAGACAAAGCAGTTGGTATTTTAGATGAGTGTTGAATAGAGACAGCTTGTTCAACAGAAATATGTTTCAATGATGAACTCCCACCAAATCTATCTATCTCAGCCTCCAACTCAGAAAAGAGGTCACCGATTTCAGGCAGGTAGGTATGAACAAATCGCCATCCTTGGACTTGCTGTCGTGGGGATACTGCAGTTGTTTTCAACAAAAACAGGTCAAAACTGTCATATCCAAGGGGTTGTTCAGGGTAAACATAAAAGAGGTGGCATGTCGGTTTTTGATCAGCCCCCTTTTGCTTCAGCTCTCCAAGAACCTTTGAAATCTTTGTGACTCCAAAACACACCTCAAGAGAGCAAGAAAGAGGAAGCACCATTTTGGGGAGTGACAAAAGTGCCACCATTGAGCCCAAGAGCAAAGATGATGAGGCACCATTAAATTCAAGAAGAGTTCTTGCAAGCCCATGCCTCAACCACGCCAACACATTCAAAGGGGGAGCAATATTATGTCCATCCCCCTCCTGCAATTCGCTATGAGCAGAAGATGCACAAGCCACCAATCCCTCAATACAACGACAATAGTACAGAGACTGAAATGAGCACAGAAACTGGCCCTCCTTCTCTTCTTTCAGAGTATCCAACTTTCCAAGGATTGAGTGAGCTCTCTCTAAAACACCAACAAATCTTGTGATGTATTGTTCTTGCTGGTGTTCTACATGGTCTCTCTCCCTCTTAATGACTTTTTTCTTTTCTTCTATCTGACCCTTGATTTGTGAGACGGTTTTCTTTGCAGAATCTAGACTCTTCAAAAATGCCCAAATGGCTTCCTTCGACCTTTTTACATTCACACTAACCTCTCCTTTTGCACCTTCTTTTAAGTTGGCTAAGGTTTTCAGAACTGCTTCCTTCATCTCCTTCAAATCAGGGACAGGAGAAGTAGGATCATCAAATTCCTTATCAATGATTTTGTAAGGATCAAGACCAATCTTCTTAAATGAGCCAATCTCCTTTTTTCCAAGATCTTCAAACCAACTCCTCAAAGATTTGCAAACATCATCTAACTTGTCCTTTGTCTCATCCATCTTTGCAAGGTTTTCTTGGAGAGAATCAACTTTACAGTGCTTTTCATCAATCTCATCCATTGAAAACTTCTCAAATCCATCAAAAGAATCCAAAGCATCCTGAAAGAGAACTTCTGCGGAAATCATGAAGGAGTGCAAGCAGCGACAGGACTCCAACTGACATAGCTTCAGAGGTGTCACAAAAGCCTCAGGTTTGCCTGTGCGAAAGAGCTCATATTTTACAATCTTTTGCTTTGATTGCCACAAACTTGAAATCCAAAGAGCACTCAACTCAAATGGGCGCACCTTTTTCACTAAAGAGCCATCCTCACCATTTTTCTGTGACTCCAGATATTGTGACAAACAAGTCACCCGCCGACCAAAATTGAGGATTGGCTCAGAGAAGGCATCATTCAGAGAATAAATGACACCTCGTTCATTCACCTCCAATGCCACTTGACAAAACTCTTCCTTCAATTTTGTGAGTTCAGGGGTTTGAGCAAGGAAGATCCATTGCCTTAACAGACAAAATCCTCCATTTGTTTCTTCAATTTTCCTCACAATGTCTGAGAGAGGCTTCATTAACTCTTCTTGACTTTTGTTTGTGAATTGGGAAGCCTCTGCCATTTCGAGCATCATCTGGAAGCATGATACTGAAGCCACAAAAACAGCTTGTGCATCTTCAAGAAACAAACTCACCTCCCCCGCATTTTTGAAGGAAATGTGACTGTAAAGCCCAACTACCACATTTTGCAGCTCCTTTTGGAGGAGGTTGAAAAGGTTTGCTTTTAAATGGTTCAATTTCTCTTTTGTGGTTTGTTTTCCTAATGTCCCCAACAATATTTGCTTTGAAGAGTTTCTCTTTGAAAGCTCTGTGAGTTGGGAAAGAGCAGATTTTGTTGAAGGGGGAAGAATATCGGCAAAGTTTTCCAGAAAACCAACAGCGATTTCTTTGAGGGTTGCTTCTTCACACTTGTCAAAGAAAAGCAAAGCAGAGCACCCCAATTGAACAACTAAATCCTCAAATCTCTTGAAAGAGGCAACCAGATCCAAGATCAACTGGTCCCCAACCTTGGTGTGAAGAGAATTTTGGGATCTCCCAGGAGCATAATGGCTTTTGAGAATTTTGTCACTCCTTAAAACATTGGAAAGCTCCCTGTACAGCAAGCCTCTTTGTTTTCTGTTACCCACAGACGCCCCATAGTTCTTCAAAAAGCTCCACACAAGAGAAAAGGCTGGAGAAACATTGGGATGATTCAACAAAGTCAACACAGATCTCTCCAAATTTCGAAATGTAAACTGAAAACCATCTGTGCTCTCAATTTGCCCCTCTTGGCTCATCTTTTTCACCTTGGAGTGTAATAAAGCCAAAGCAAGTGCCAATTCAGATGATCCCTGAAATTGGGCCAATTTTTTGGAAAGCAGCTCCAGAAGTGGCCTATTTTGCATACTTTGGAGCAATTGGATTGCATCGACGTTGTCTTGGATATCATGGTCAATTGAAGGCAAGGTGATTCGGATCACTCGATTCAACACGGCACTAGAGAGGCGATGACTTTGGGAACGCAATGTACTTGAGGTGGCAAAAACTCGAAATTTTGGGTGAATGGTCTCATCTGATCGCCTGAGAATTCTTTGTCCATCCCCCCCCTCATACAAAACCAGCTCTTGACTTGCCTCAAAAAGTGAGTTGAGTCGCTCAACCACTGCCTGGGGGGCACTATTAATGTTGTCAAGAAGCACCCATCCCCCCTCTTTCATTGCTTTCACAAGAGAAGAGTCAAAAAACTCGACCAAAATCTCAGATTTGGTTTGTTGGGGAGTGATCTCTTGTTCTTGTTGCTCTTTCTGTTTCTCATTTTCCCCTTCCTCTTTTTGTTTTTCTCTCATCTCAACAAACTCTTTCAAGGATTTGAGAGAAAAAAGGAGTTGTGTCAACTTTCGAAGAAGAATGGTCCCATCACGGCGAACCTCTAATTTCCAAAGAAGAGCTTTCTCACTCCCAGAGAGTTCTGATCTTTCAAGCTCTGGCACCCTGAATATTCCTTCTGCAAAGAAAAGGATAGTTTTCCACTGTTGGATTTGCTTCATTTCACCAGCTCCATCATCTTGTTGGAGATGGTTGAGCTCTTCCAAGGTGAAAAAGACTCTTTCAAGGTGCCAAGCAATGACTCGAACACTCACAAGATCATGGCAAAGGAGATACCTCACAAAATCACTGAAAAACAACTTGAGCTTTTCTTCAAGGCTAAACCACTCCAAGGATCCTTTGTGTTCTTTCTGTTTGGAGGGCATCCACTGTCCAATCAGCTCACTGGTCTCTGTGTTGTCTGTGAGAGGGATGATTGTGAGGTTGCACCCAGCAAGGCGAGAAAGCTCAACAACCAATGAAGTTTTGCGAGAGGCAGTATCTCCTTCCAGAAGAATGGCCCTCTGGCTCTGTGCAGCAAGTGCCAGCATCTCCAATTGTGACACTGTTTCACTGTCATGTGCAAGCTGATTGAGGTTTGGGTCTGGGAGGTTTCTCTCTCGAGGAAGAAACACCCCTCCAATTCGAATCATTTCACTTGCATCGATGTCAATGAGCGGTGCACCTTCGTCAGCCTTCAACAACATCCGAAGGCTCTTCCCAAGTCGAATGTGCTCGCGAATGAGTCGATTTGCTACTTCTTGGTCTTCTTTCAACACAAAATTTTCAGCAAAAACAAGCTGGGCACATTTTGCCACCACAAGAGCATAGATATCTTCACTTTCAGTTGTGGATGAGTTAGAAAGGTCAGAATAATCCTCCAAAGACACTCTTGTGTGTGCACCTTTAAAACACTTCACATTGTTTGGCTTGTTCTCCACCCCACAACAACGGAAGATTCCTTTATGATCAGGGGCTTCAGGATGACACTCACATTGATCCCATGCAAACTCAACAAAATTTTCACCACAGCGAATGCACTGATGCTGGGCTACTGCTTCATTCTGGTTTCCATCCAATCCCTCTCCTCTCTTCCCATCATTCTTTCCCTCTTCTGGGGTCACTGCTGTTGGGTCCATCAAGAAACGATAGTGGACAATCTGATCTTTGAAAGCCATCGCAATGACATCTTTCAACTTCTCAAGATCACGGAGATTGAATTCATAGGGCCCACCCACCCGACCAATCTCTTTTCTGGCAACCCTACCACCAAGATCTTGGTGAAGAGCAAAGATTTTGTTAATCAGTCCAGGCGAAATGGGACAACAACCATTCTCCTCCTTCACCCCCTTTTCAAAGAGGGCTTTCAAGATATGGAAGAGCTCAAATGGACCATAGGGCTCCAACTTGACACAGGTGAAAAGATTTTTCACTGCACGTGGCAATTGAGATCGCCCTCCACCCAATGAGCGAGGATTCATTGTGGCAAACACTCGAGTCCCTTCCCTAGAGAGAACCTCCCCTGTTCCTGGAACAACAAACCTGTTTGAAGATCGATCCAAAAGAGCTCCCAAACTTGTCAACACTGCTGGAGAAGCAAGGTTTATCTCATCAAAAAGAATCCATGACTTCTTTTTCAAGGCACTCACAATTGACCCATCCTTCCACAAAAACACTCGCTTTCCATCAACACACACAGGATAGACAGACCCAATGAGCTGTTCTACTGTTGTACTTGCACTAAAATTGATTCTCTCTACTTCTTTCCCCAACAAATGTGCCATCTCCTTCACAACCGCAGTTTTCCCAATTCCTGGTGGCCCTTCCATAAGAAGGGCTCCCCCTGCAGCATCGGCAGCCATCACACGTGCAATGTTGGCTAGCAGTGATGGAGTTGGTTGAAGGGTGAGATCAACAGACATGCTTCCTTCCGTGAGATCTTTGTCCAACACTCGAACCATCACTCCAGTGTAGGAGAGTTGAAGCAATTGCCCCTTGTGTTTATGACTCTCCCCCTCTGAGATCAAAGAAAAGGGGGATTGGGAGTGGGCACTGACTGGGGGGTCAAACACAGAGCAAATCACTTCCGAAGAGGGATACAATTTGGCCCATTTCTCAATTTTGAGGAGGGCTCTCTGTTTTTGTTCAACTGAAAATTGATCAAAAAAAAAGAATCGTAGCCCCATGGAGACAACATGCAAGATTGAACCAAGGCAATTGGAGGAGGAGGAGGAGGAGGAGGAGGAGGAGGAAGAGGAGGAGGAGGAGGAAGAGGAGGAAGCAGAGATTGGGTGATTTTGAACAAAGTCAATAACCCTGAAAAGATCATGGATGTTGATATCAGCTGAGGTCAGTGTGTTAGGATGCTTCTCAATAAAAAGAGATAAATAAGAAAAGATGGCATCCACGGCACACTCTGCATCAGATTGATTCATCTGTGGGTTACCATCTTCTCCTCCCCCAAGCTGCAACTCTTGAAGTGCAATTTTCCACAAATCTTGTCCTGTGTAAGGTTCAACACGAACAACAGAAAACCGAGAGAGAGAAGCAGGGCTAATGTTCTTGGGGTTTCCTTCTCCACCCTCAAATGCAGTTGCAAATATCTGAAACCCTTCTGCAGGGTGGATCTCCCCATCTGAAGATGTCACAGATTGGTCATCCTTGTGCTTCTTTCCCCCAGTGATATCTTCGGCCAAACGCAAAACAGGATCTGGCTCAAGAACAGGATTCAACCTCTCCACAACTGCTTGTGAGGGGAGGTTGAGATCTTCAAGCAGGACAGGTTGTCCAAGACGACATGCCATTGGCACTGGACCTTCACAAAAGAGAAACTCCGGGTCTGTGCGATCCTCTTTCCATTTCTTGATCACCTCCCAAGCGTGGAGAATCTTCTCAAACATGGAGCACACGATCGGGTCATGATCTTTGCACACCCACTTTTTGAGTTTGACCAGCCGCTGTACCTCCCCTTCCAAAAAATCAGCCAATTCTTGGGGGAGGGTGGTGGGTACTTGTGCTTTGGTTGGGATGGCCTCAAGAGGGAAAATACTGCTTTCAAATCGAAAATGATTGGGATTGAAATAAGGTACTCCACTCCCCTCAGAAGAGGTTTCCTTTTCAGGAGAGACCACACCCTCCCCGTCTCCAAAGTTATCTTCTCCCTCTCCAAATCCATCTTCATCTCCAAACTCAACATCGAACTTAGCCTCATCACTAAATCCATCATTCTCCCCAAACCCATCCTCTTCTCCAAGCCCATTATTATCCCCAAACTCATCCTTACCTCCAACCCTATCATCATCACTAAACCCATCAGCCCAAAACTTGTCACTATCCCCAACCCCATCATCACCAACCCTATCATCAAACTCATTACCATCCCCAAAGCCACCATCACCTCCAAACCCATCATCACCAACAAATCCATCATCATCGTCAAGCCCATCGTCACCATCAAACCCACTACCAAACCCATCATCATCACCAAACCCACTGTCAAACCCAGCATTCTCGCCAAATCCAGCATCATCACTCGACCCCTCATCTTCATCAAATCCATCATCATCACCAAACCCACTGTCAAACCCATCGCCCTCTCCAAACTCATCAGTCTCCCCAAATCCATTATCATCCCCACCTCCCCCCACATCATCATCTCCAACCCCATCATCAACCTCCACTCCCAACTCCTCCTCCCAATCCCAATCGTCCCTGAAACCCTCCTCCTCTTCCCTCTCCCCCCTCCTCTTCACCTCCTTTTCAGAATTGACTTGTTGTGCCTTTTCGTCCAAAAAAGCCTGGATTTTGGTCGGAATTCTTGTTTCAAATACTTGTTCACAATGTTCATACTGTTGATAACAGCTATTCTCATCCATGTAGATTGCAGGATAAGAGAAGGAGAGGCGACGAAGAAAGAGGAGAACATTGGTAGGGAATTGTTTGAGAAGAGAATCAAAGGATAATGGCTGGATCTCGCCCAAAAGATTGCTTGCTTCGGTTTCTTGAGTTAGAAATACCCTTGAGAACGGCACATTTTGGGTGATTTTGATGAAAGTTTCAATGAGCTGAAGGAGAATTGTGAGAAAAAAGGAGGGGAAAGAGTTTCCACAAAGAAAGGAAAAAAAGAAAAAAGAAAAAAGAAAAAAGAAAAGAAAAAAAAAGAAAAGAAAAAAAAGCACCAAAAAAAAATACAAAAAAAAATACAAAAAGAAAAAAAAAAAAAAACCTTTGTTTTAAAAGAAGAAGGCCCCACCACCAATACAGGTTCTCCATTCGCCACAGCAAAAGCTACGCGCACCAAAGCTCGCTGAAATAAAATAGGTGGGCTTCTCTTTACAAACAACGAACTATTCCCCAATTTCCCCTCAAATGATACAGACAAACTCCCCTCAAAGAACAAAACATTGCCCCCTTTTTGCACAATTTCTACAAGAGGAGACTCCCCCAGGGACTCTCTCCAAACTTGTGAGAGCTTCTCCCTCACTACCACCCCTTCTTTGGATGAAAATGAGTTGCGAGGCCCCAGCAATGAAAATCCAGCATTGGCCCATGTTGCACTGCTGTTTTTCTTGAGAAATTGATTCATTCTTCGGACCCACTTGATGATTTCTCGCATGGTAATATTTCCCAACTCTCCATAAGTTTGAGCTAAATTCTGTGCCACTGCCTTGGTTACGATTTGCTTGGACAACTTTGGGTCTTTTCGCTGAGCAATAATCGATGCTAACTCATCTGGAGGGAAATCACAAAACTGGACCTCAATGAATCGCCTTCGAAGAGTCTCAGGAAGTTTGTGTCGATTTGCATATTTCACCCCATTTTGTGTGGCAAAAAATCGAAAATTAGGGTGAATTCGAACTTTTCTAGCCGCCCCTGGGATGTCAATCATCTGCTTTCCCTCCAGAATTGGAAAGAGAGAGTTCAAAACAGCTGGTTCAGCCAAATCAAACTCATCAGCAAGAAACCAGTGGCCATCCTTCATTGCGTCCACAAGTGCTCCATTGTGAAATACAAATCCAGAATCAGAGGGGAGATAAGACCCATAATAATCTTGGAGTGTGGTTGTGTCTGTGTTGTTGACCCTCTCAAGTTTGATTTTGTATTTCTCTTTTGCCAAAGCAGCAATGATACTGGTCTTCCCCACAGCAGCAGGCCCTTCCAACAAGATAGGGAGATTGCAATCCACACCCCCAATAATCTTCTCAGCAATGGCCTCTCGACTCTCTGTCAAAATGTGGTCTGTTGACAGGCTCTTCCCTTCCACCAAACAAATCTCTCTCTTTGCAACAAACCTTGGAGAGCCAGCAAGCACCCCAAGAATACTTTTTTGCACCTGGTTTCTCAACTCCCCTCGCTCCTCAGAAAGCTTGCCAAAAACACATACTTGGAGAGCCCAGTAAAATGCAGAGGGGAGAGAACTCACAGGCTGATTTGCTTGCAACAAATAAAAAGTACTATTGTACAGTCTGGCAAAATCCCCAAATCGAAGACCAAGCGCCTCTCGCTCTTTCACTAAAAATGCAGAAGCAGAATAAACACACTCAACTTCCTCAGGAGGAACGCTGCCAATATCTAGATACACTGGAATCAACGCAGTCACCTCTGCAACAGGATCTTTGTCAAAACTTGGGAGGTGAATGATGGTGAATCGGTTGGCAAGAGCAGGTGATAATCCAGTGATCCCTCTTCTGTCAATTTGAGTGGCTGCTGGAGTCAGAGTTGACAAAACCCGGAACCCATCCCTGCACAGAATCTCTTCATTGTCTCCTTTCTCAGAAAGAAGCAAAACAGGGGGCTCCTCTAACATGGGATTCAACCTTTCAAGAACAGTTGCATCAGCTTGTTCTAAGTTATCCAAAAGAACCCACTCTCCATTCAAGAAACTTTTTGTGACTGGTCCATCCTCCCATTCAATTTGTTTCTTGGTTTGATGTCCGCTACCCCCAGAAGCAGCAGGGAAAAGCTGCCCAATCAATGAAGCAGCCTCTGTCTCTGGGGTAATGTCCACCTGGTGGATTGGTTTTCCCAGCAACAGCCCAAAAGCTTCAAGGGTGGCATCCTTTCCACTCATGGATTCACCCACAAGGAGGATTGGCTGGCGGACTTGAAGAGAACGCATCAACAATCGCCAAATGGCAACAACCCTCTCAGAAACCAAAAAGGGTCGATCTGGGGTGCTTCTTTCAAAGCAAAGACCTTCCAAGAACAACTCTTTTGGAGACTGGAACTCTGAGGAAATGATCTCAAAAACCTCTTGTCTGAGCCACTCATGGCGAATTTTCTCCCCATACACCATGGCAGCTAAGGTGGCTAGGTTGGGGGTGCTCAAAGCTCCTGGGATCTTATGGAGTCGTTGGAGGAAATCAACAAACCAACCACTTGCTCCCACATACAACCCAACTTTGGAGATAACTTTCTCCTCAAAAAAAAGTTGGCATACTTTGCAGTGCATCTCACTTAAGCTCTTCTTACTCTTTTTGACCAACAACAGAGAATCAAGGAGGCTCTGAGCCTGTGTTGTTGAGATCCCATGGGAGAGCACAAGAGAGAGGGGTGGCATATTTGCTTGGGAAAGCTCCAAAAAGGATTCTCCAAGACCACATGAAACTATTTTCCAATGTGTGGGGCTCTTCAATTCAGGGAAGGGAGACTTCTCCCACTTTGGAAGCGAAAATGATCGCAGGATTTGAAGTACTTCTTGTTGGGCTAACTCTGTGGCAAATCGCTCACCATACACACACCAAATCTCATTCAAAAGAATGGTGTTTTGATTCTCCCAGAACTGCTTTTGATTTGTGTTTGAGTCCCCATACAGCATGATGTGGGATGTAAGCTTCAACAAATCACGAATGGTAAAGTGAGCATGGCTCCCGGGCTCAATAAAGTCCAACTGGGACACCCTTTTCACAAGAGCCTCATGAAACCCAACAAGGAGATCAGCCACTGGCTGTGCAGAGGTGGGGTCAAACATTGAGCTCTTCTGACAAAACCTCCTCACAACCACATCCACCCACTCCTCTCTTGGAAGAGGATTGAAGATCACAGGCAAAAATCGATCCAAAAATGCAGAGGATAATCGCTCTCGTTTCCCTTTAAACAAACCTGTAGCAGGGTTTTGGGTGGCAAACAGGCGAAAATTTGGGTGTTTTTTCACCACCCTCGTCCCCTCTGCAGTTTCTTGAACCGACCCTCCTCCCTCCTCTCCTGGTGTCTCTTCTTCATCTTTTTGTTGAATGTTGGCAGAAAGTCCAGTTTGGAGGAGCATGTGCCCTTGATCGAGAGCATTTTCAATACATTGAAGAACCCGATCCTCTGCAAGATTCACCTCATCAAGAAGCAACCACTTCCCTTTCTCATACGCAATGGTAAAGGGTTGTTCCACATACTCCAACCCCCCCCTTGGATTCAACTGCAACTTCCCCAACAAATCATCCACCCCCACAGTCGAGCTCATATTAAAACGAATGAGTTCAAATCCCCTCATTTTCGCTGCAGCAGTGATTGTTGCTGATTTCCCAACCCCAGTGGGGCCCTCCAGCAAAACTGGTGTTGGGTCAACAATCACATCCAACACTTTGTTGAGATTTTCCTCTGTTGTGGGCGTCAATACAAGTGAGGAAGAAGATGAGGTGGAGGTGCCATTGTTCTTCTCCAACCCCCACCCCCGTTCTCTTGTGCTCTCACTTTGTTTGAGCAATGCAAGGGAGCGAAATGAGCGACATTGTGGATCTTTCAAACACTGTCGAAGATCTGAGAGAAATCCCAATTCAATTTTTGGATCAACAGGGGCATCAGCAACAAGAAGGTCCCCCAATTCCCCAGCCAATTCCCCCAACAAACACAAGTGGTGTTTTTCCAGAGGCACTCCAAAGCTCCCATCACCACCACTCCCTGACCAAATAATGTTTCCATTTTCCTCTCGAGAGGAAAAAAAGGGAACTCCTCTTGTTTTCAAGTTCTTTAAGTGAGCCAATGCCCCCCTCTCCTCCCCTTCTTGAGCATGAGAGTTTTGGAAGGAGGTGACCTGCAAAAGAGCAAGGTCTGTATCAGCGCTTGATAAATCATATTCCAAACACAACAACCTCACCAACACTGCCCTTGCTTGAGGAGATTTATGTGACAATGCTGCCAACTTCCGAAGAACAGAGAAGGGAGAAGGATGGAGTTTGAGAAAAGGGGACAAGGAACCAGAAGAAGCAGTGGCAGTAGTGCTGGAGGAGGCTAACACAGCCTCCAACTTTGAATAAAGAACCAAATCAGCAACCCCATCCCTCCCAACAACCTTCCCAGAAGCCAAATCCAACAATCTATCAACAATTAAGGGGACAACATCTTGGGGGAGAAAAGAAGGTGCAGTGGAAAAGAGAGAAACCATCTCCCTAAAATCGTTTGGCGAGGTTTTTTCATCTTGAATAAAGTCAGAGAAAGGACGTTGAGAGTGAAAAAACTCAGTGCTCATCTCACGAATGGGCACATATTGTTCTTTCGGCACAACAAGAGCAGAAGAAGACAAAGAAGGGAAAGAAACTGCCCCTTTCAAACAACGAGCAAACAGGACCGAGCAGTGGACAGAAAACTTTTCCCAATAATGACAAAGACATTTTCCAATCCCAAGAAGAAACTCCAAGATCTGGGGAATCACACAAAACTCACCTTCCTCTCCCCCTCCACTTCTTTTGCTTCCTTTGTTCTCTTTGCTGCTCTCTGTTTGTTTGGAAAGTTCAACAGAAACAACAGAATTGATGCCAAAAATCATGAATCTCTCCAAAGCAAATCGCTCAGAGTCAGAAATCCCATAATCAAGATTCATCCCCTCTGCTTCAAAGAGCGCGTTTAAGCAGGAAAGCATCCGTTTTACACCACACGAAGAGGAAGAAGAAGAGGAAGAGGAAGACAAAGAAGAGCCCTCAAAGGAAAAATCTGCGGGTGATACAGGGGTGTTATCACAAAAAACCATCTGAGAGAAGGCTTTTAAGTGCATTTTATCCAAAGGTTGACTTCTTTCCAAAAGAGAGACGAAGAAAATGAAGTAGGAACGAACAGGAAGGGAGGCGACATGAAGGTTGAAACATTGGACAAGATTTTGAAGAGGGGAAGGAGAGGAAGGAGAGGGAGGGGAAGAGGAAGAGGAAGGAGAGGAAGGGGAGGAGGAAGAGGAAGAGGAAGAGGAAGAGGAAGAGGAAGAGGAAGAGGAAGAGGAAGAGGGAAAATGACTGTGCCAAACTGCCAACCCAACAAGCTCAGACAAAGGGAAAAATGAAAATATTTGAAATGAGCGACTCAAACACAACACCAAAGCACCAAAAAGAGAGGGTGAAACACTTGTTTTCTCTCCACAACACCCAAAAAATTTCCAAAGTTGACCTTGGAGACCCTTCTCCCCTCTTCTTTCCTCCTCTTCCCAACCTCCCACCTTCCCCTCTCTCTCTCCTTTTGTGGTTCGTTTTCCCATCTCAGATTCTGCCCAAAGCACATAAAGCTCAGCTAAAGAGTGGAACAATGCTTCATCCTCCCAAAGAGAGGGAGAGGGAGAGGGAGAGGGAGAGAGAAGGAGGGAGGGAGAGGAAGGAGGAGAGGAAAGGGGAGGGGGAGAGGGAGAGGGAGAGAAAGAGGGAGAGGGAGAGGAAGAGGGAGAGGAAGAGGAAGAGGGAGAGGGAGAGGGAGAGGAAGAGGGAGAGGAAGAGGAAGAGGGAGAGGGAGAGGGAGAGGAAGAGGGAGAGGAAGAGGAAGAGGGAGAGGGAGAGGGAGAGGAAGAGGGAGAGGAAGAGGAAGAGGGAGAGGGAGAGGGAGAGGAAGAGGGAGAGGAAGAGGAAGAGGGAGAGGGAGAGGGAGAGGAAGAGGGAGAGGAAGAGGAAGAGGGAGAGGGAGAGGGAGAGG
>MUHK01002022.1:1459-13985 GCA_002151225.1 Paramoeba pemaquidensis
GAGAGGGAGAAGGAGAAGGAGAAGGAGAAGGAGAAGGAGAGGGAGAGGGAGAGGGAGATGGGGAAGGAGAAGGAGAAGGAGAGGGAGAGGGAGAGGGAGAGGGAGAAGGAGAAGGTGAAGGAGATGGAGAGGGAGAGGGAGAGGGAGAGGGAGAGGGAGAGGGAGAAGGAGAGGGAGAGGGAGAAGGAGAAGGAGAAGGAGAAGGAGAAGGAGAGGGAGAGGGAGAGGGAGATGGGGAAGGAGAAGGAGAAGGAGAGGGAGAGGGAGAGGGAGAGGGAGAAGGAGAAGGTGAAGGAGATGGAGAGGGAGAGGGAGAGGGAGAGGGAGAGGGAGAGGGAGAAGGAGAGGGATAGGGGATAGGGAGAGAAAGAGGTCGGTATTGCTAGTTGGCTGATTGGTTGTTTATTTCTTTTGATATTTTAGGATTGGCTTGTGAGCGAAGAAGATCGCTGTCCAAAACGAGGGAAGGAGACCCCCCGAAAGAAAGAGGCTGTTGCTGAGGTTCTTGTTGCTATTCTCTGATTTTTTTTCTCTTTCCCTTTCTTTCTGCTTGGCTCTTTCTTTTTTTTCGAATTGACTTTTTCTTCCTTTTTCTACCTTTTGTTTCTTTGTAGCTCGTTGATGGACTATTAAAATACGAAGTTACTGCCAAAGAATTCAAAGAAGTCTTTGAACACCGATTCAGAAATTGGCTGAAAGGTTCAAAGAAAAGAAAAAAGAAAAAACCTCCCAACCTCTCAACCTCTCTCCCTCTCCCTTCCCCTTTCCCCGCTTCTACAGCCTCTACTCACCAAGATGAACACCTCCGCGCTGATCCCTCCGAGTTGGGAGAGCTAATCGAAGAAGCAAAAACCAGCCATCTGGCTGTCATTGAAGTGTTTGATGGGCTTTTGGGGGTAAAGACAGGGATGGAGGGGATAGAGAGGATTGGGGGGGAGGAGAAGGCGAAGGGAGGGGGAGGGGATGAGGGGGTGTTGTTGGAGTTGCAGGGAAAAACAGAGGTTTTGAGAGAGTGTTTGGCTCTTCTTTCGCAGGGGGGGGAATAAGGGAATAAAAAGAAATTATTTTTTATTGAAAAAAAATTTGTTGCTCTCGGAGCTATCGCTACCTTCACTTAGAAGAGAGACTTGGAGACAGAGCTGGAGACAGATTGGGCAGACCCAAAGTTGTTGTACAACTTACGGACATAGTAGTCATCTTCCTCGACGTCATGGCTGGTTATCAACCAGTAAACCAAGAAGAGAACACCAAGGAAGTAGGAGATGAGAGCAATACCGTTGAGGTAGAGGAGGAAGATACGGGTAAGGTGGTTGTCGGAGGTGTCTGACTTGGCCAAAAGGCAGGAGAAGATGTTGAAGAAGCAAGAGAAGGGGTAGCAGAAGGAAGCACAGCACGCAAAGGTGAGGAAGCAGCACAAAGCATCAACGATGGTGTTCTGGGGACGGTTGTAGTATTCCAAAGTGAACACGTTGTAGTTGATCTGGGGGTGCCCGTGGGGATAGTGAGGAGCCTGGGGTTGAGGAGGAGTCATGGTCTTCTCCCCTTGGGGGACTTCTTCATCGAAGTCGAACTTGGTGGGTTGGTGTTCTTGTTCTGGGATGGGCATGGTGAGCGTCAAACTAAACAAATTGATAAAAGGGTCCCTATTTTTTTGGAATCCTCTTCGCCAAAGTTTATGTGTTAGCGTTCTAAATTTTAGCACCAATAAAAACTTGCGATTAGATTGCGATTTTCACCACATAAAATGTCCAAAAACATCCCATCAAATACTCACAAAACATCTCAAAATTGATCTCTCACGATTGCTTGTGGCTCTTTTGTGCGCTGGAGAGATGTTGTCAGTCGGCGGAAATCTGACAACAACAAAGGAGGAAAAAATAAACAACAAACCAACAGGAGAAAAAGGTCTGTTCTTCTACAAAAACGTAATTTTTCTGTGGCTTGCAAGGTTGAAATAGATGCGAGAACTTGCTCACAACCTTGTCAACAAGTGAAGACTTCAATAAAGCGACCATTATTATCTTTCCCCCAATCATTGGATAATATCCCCACTTATCAGTTTTTCTTTTGGAATTGAACATAATCCCCTATCTTAAAATCATCTTTGGCAATATCTGAATCATACAACTCAATTAATGGCACTTGTTTGCCTTTTAGTATTGAATATGGTGTTTTATTTGTGCCCAGTATTTGTTGTAATTATAGTGAGGTGGTGGGCTCTCCCATTTGGTCCTGCTTCAGAGATCACTCACAAAACGCTCAAAATGGTCACAAAAGACTCCCAAAACGCCCAAAATGGTGCAAAACACGATTTCTCACAAAATGCCTCTAAAACATGTGCAAAGGTCTTCTAAACGTATGTTAAAACGTCCAAAATGGCTTACTATTTTTTATTTCCTTTGGGATGGGGGTTCTCCAAAAAAATTCTCATGGGCTGGGATTTTACAAGCAGATGAGAAGTATTCTTTCTGTGCCAGTTCTGGAGTCATAAGGATTCCTTTAAGAGTGGCTTGGAGGATTCCTTGACGCGCGGCTTCAAGGATCGCGCAAGCGAAAGGAATAATTTTTTTTTGTTCAGATTGATCCACCAATAAGCCTCTTAACAGCACGAACAATTTAAATATTTGATTGCCACTTTGTTTGTTGTAGTTTGCTGTTTGTTCCAACTTTTTGACCACACCCAAATTATTGCGTGAGAAAATTACAGTGTGAGAATATCTATTTGCTCACTCATGAGATTTCATACATTGGAGAACAACACAAGAATCCCCAAAAAATAGAAAACCATTTTGGACGTTTGAAGAGTGATGTTTGAAGAAAAAATTTTCTTTTCGTTTTTTGACGTTTTAGGAGCATTTTATGAACCATTTTGAGCGTCTTATGGCAAGAAAAAGGAGGTGAAGAAAAAAAGTTCACTTCATTTCTTCACCTCCTTTTTCTTTTTCGCCTTTTGTCGGACAACTTCGACAGCATTTTTCAATCTTTTGCTGTCAAATTGGGGTTGTTCGACGGGAAGGGGGAAATAGTTCAGTCGAGCTTGCGATTTTGATTTTTTTCCTGCCTCCTTTCTCTTCTTCAACACAGGTTCCAAGGTTTCCCTTGTTTTTTCTTCGGACCTATGACAAAAATGAGCAACAAAACAAAAAGTGAAAAAGACACAAAATACCCACCAATAAAAAGTTTTTTGTGCATAAAGAAGCAACTCAGAAAACTGGGGTTCACTCCAATCCCAAACAAACTTCTCCTTCTTTCCTCCATGTTTCACATTTGGCTTCATGAAAGCATCAACCACTTTTTAAAAAAAGAAAAAGAAATTGAGGGGGGAAATGAAGGGGAAATAATATTTTAGGGAGAAGAGAAAAGAAAAACAAATATATATATATATATATAAAACCTTCTTCAGAAGGAAAATTAGAAGGGAAAACAAGCTCCTTTTTCTGCATCCTCTTCACAAACTCTATTCTCTTTTTTTCTGCTGGAGTCAATCTACTTTTTTGGTTTTCCTTTGCACAAAACCCCAGATCATCATACGCCTCTTTAAACGCCTCCAGACTGTCAAAATGAGACAAAATTTCCATTGCTCCCACTGTTCCGATTCCCTGAACCCCTTCTGTGTAATCACATCCAGTCAAAAGTGAAAAATCAATGAGTTTCCTGGGGGAAAATGAGAATTTGAGAACAAAAGAGAAAGAAGAAGACCTTCTAACTACAATAACAGTAAAAAAAGACCTTCGATCCATTCCAATACTTTTCTCGATATGAGAGCTTTGATAACACTCCACCTGGCGATTGGGATTGAAAGTATTTCGGAAAACTGTTGTTGCCCCAAACAAAAAGACCTGGGGAAAAGAAAAAAGGAGTCAATAAAAAGAACTGGGAAAAGTAACCCAGGCCATTCATCATGAAAAAAAGAAAAGAAAAAGAAAACAAACATCACTATCTTCTGTGATAACAGCATCCACTGCCCCGCTCAAAGACAAAAAAGCACACTGTGCCTCTGCTTCTGTTGGGCTGAGAAGATGTGGTATTCCAAAAAGCTACCAAAAAAGGAGAAGAAGAAAGGTTATTTTGGGGGAAGGAGGCTAGGGGGTTGGGAAAAGGGAAGCAAACAAACCTCGAGGAGGTGGATACACTCTTCTCGAAATTCCTGGGTTACACTTCGGACCTGCTGGTGAATGGTCCGAAGATTGCTTTCAAGACCTCCTGCCTGCCAAAATATTAGCAAAAGAAGAAAGAAAGAAAGAAAGAAAGAAAGAAAGAAAGAAAGAAAGAAAGAAAGAAAGAATGAAATATCATACCTCATTTTCAAGGCGATGCAGGAGCTCATCTGTGTCGATGTCCTCTGAAAACATTGAACTTGTTTCTGATAAGGGCGGGGATTTTGAAAATGATGAACATGGAGAAGATGGAGGAGATTGCGAGAGAGGGGAGATGGGTGAAGAAAGAGCTGAGGGTGGGAGGGACTCGAGAGAAAGAGGAGAGGAAGGACATAGGGAAGGAGGTAAGGACACGGATGCTTTTGGCGAAAGGAAAGCAGATGAAATAGCTGATGGGGGTAAAGACATTGAAGCTTTTGGTGAAAGAGAGGCCAATTCAGTAGATGATGGAGGAAGGGAGGAGAAGGAGGATGAGCGAAAAGATTTAGGTAAAGAGATTGAAGCTCGTGGTGAGAGTTGGGAATCAGATAATGTTGGTGATGAAATAGAGGAAGTTCGTTGACTTGGTAGTGAACAATCAATTGTTGTGATTGGAGAAGAAGGAAGAGGGGGAGAAGAGGGGAATACAAATGAAGAGGAGGAGGAGGAGGAAGAGGAAGAGGAAGTGGAATAGGAAGGGGAAGGGGGAGGGGAAGAGGAAGAGGAAGAGGAAGAAACCAACACCACATCTGGATCCTCCTCTTGCTCCGGAGAGCTGCAGAGAACCACAGGATCACTTTCTTTTCCAGTGTCATAATAACTGTCATAATAGTCATCATAACTGACCTCTTCATCCTCATCCCCTCCAAAACCGCTCTCTTTCGAATCTATTTCTTCTTCTTGAGTTTCCTCTTCATCCTCCCCACTACTCTCCCCACCCATCATCGCAAGATACGCCCTGTCTTTTTCTTCTTGTTCCTTCCCACCAATTCCTGGAAACAAATCTTCTCTCTTTGATCCTGCTGACATCACCCCAACATCCACAGAAGATCCCCAACCCTATTGATATTTTTTTGTCAGTTATCCTTTCTTTGATCCCCCCCCCCAAAAAAAAGCAAAGATGAAGACAAACCCCAAAAAGCCCACCATTGCCGGCCCTGTTCGAAGAAACAGGCTGATTGTCATCCTCTTCGAAGACCCCTTTGCTTTGATCACGGCCAATCACAAGATGGTTATGAGGGAGGAAGTTGGTGGGTTGTTGCGTCTTGGAGGGGCTGGCTTGGTGGGTTTGAAAGATTGATCGTTTCCCAAAAACCACATCCTGCCCCCCCTGTTCTTTCGTTTTGCTGCTATCACTCCCACAAAGATCAGAAAGAAAGGAGCGCTCTTCTTCAAGCCCTTTTTCATCTTTATACAGAACGTATCGCCGTGTGGGATCGCTTATCATTTCCAAACCCACTAAATGATGATTGTTTAGAAGAAATGGATGTTTGGGGAACAAAGAAAAAAGAAAAAAGAAAAAAGAAAGGAAACAAACCCCCTCGTTTCATCTTCGCCTTTTCGTGAATATCTTGTGCTTTCCTCATTTTGCGAACTAAGCTGCCAGTTTGTGTCAAGGTCTTGAGTTGTCGATTGCTGAACTGATCAGAGGATTCTGAACTCCCCAAATCTGATCGCCCCCACCCCCCCCCTTCCCCTTCTCCTTCGGTAGTATTCCTGTTTCGGGAAGAAGGTAAGTACATGCGTGTGTGAGTGAGACCAAGTGAGGGAACAAGGAAAAGTGTAAACCGAAGCGCTTCTTTTTTTTGCTTCATCAGAGAAATGGCTTTCTTTTGGGAATTGAGGGAATAGTGTTCAAACTGTTCCATGTCCAACTCGTCCGCCACAAAAGACTCAGGGTCTGAACAAACGAATTCTTTTCCCTCATTCTCCTTCGCATCGGGCTCGTCCTTGTTTTCATCAAGCATTTTTGTCTTCCAGGGGTCAAAAAAAAAAAAATAAAAAAAAAAAAAAAAAAAAAAANAAAAAAAAAAATAAAAAAAAAAAAATAAATAAAAATAAAAATAAAAAAAATGACAAAGAAATGAAAGAAGGAAGAAAGAAAACCAACCACTTCCCGCGCTGAAGGTAGAGGAGCTTTGTTTTCACTTTTTTGCTGTCGCCCTGTGATCATCCCTTCAATCATGTCTGCTATTTCAATTGATTCACCATCTGAGTCGCTCTCAGACAAAAAACCTCCCCCCACAATGCCACCCCCTTTTTCTTCCCCCATAAATTCACCCCCTTCTTCCCCCGTAATTTCACCCCCGTCTTCTTCCCCAAACTGGTCTCCTCCACCTCCACTTTTTTGCTGTCCCCCTCTAATCATCCCCTCGACCATTTTTGTAATTTCAATTGATTCACCATCTGAGTCGCTCTCAGACAAAAAACCTCCCCCCATAATGTCACCCCCTTCTCCTCCCCCCCAATGGCCTCCTTCAAAATCGATTTCAATTTTTCCTTCCTTGCCAGTCGCAGCCCCACTCTTACTTTCACGCATATTTTCACTTTCACTTTCATTTTCACTCTCACTTTCGCTCTCCTCTTCACCAAGGTGAAACATCTTTCTTTTTTTCAATGGGGAGATCTCATCTCCACTCAGTTCCCCAGTTTTTCCCCCCCTTCCCCTGCAAACAAGAGATGAGAGGTTTGTTCTTTTCTTCTATTGTTCGTTTGGTTCTCTGGAAACCTTTTCCTCTTCGAAAGAGACGAGGTATTCGACGAAGGTGGTGAGGTTGGCGAAGGTAGACTTGCTTGGTTTTCAAGAGATTCAAGTTGTTCCACTTGCTCTTTCAAAAGCTGAGCTTTCAAACGAGAGAAAAGGAGTTTCCGAGCAGCATCTCCCAGCTTTTTTTTGGAGTTTTCCTGCCAGAAAAAGGAATGAGAAAATTTTTTAAAAGGTTGAGAAATCAAGAGAGAGATAACCTTGGCCAAACGCCTTTTTTTCAGGGTTCGGTGCTTGAGTGCTGACGCAACACCGTCAAACACAAACACAGGTTTTATCCCATAAAACACCAATTTGCAAATTCTCTGGAACAAAATACGAAACGGACCAGCCTCTTGATGTGGGCGGTTCAAAAGATAAACACAAGAAAAAAAGAAAAAATCACAAACAAAAAGAGAAAACCTTCTGATGAAACAGTGAGGATCTTCATCAACCAGATGTTGGCATCGATGGCGACCACCTTCCCTTGGAGAACATCAAGGTCGACCTTCAAGGAAAGGGGGCGATGGAGATTACAAAAAAAAAAAAAAACATTTAAAAGAAAGTCATTGAAACCAACAAACCTGATGACCACAGGCAGCCAACAAAGTCCACAACCCTTTGACTCCCATCCTGTTTGGGAAAATAACAGAGAGGGGCAAGGCGACAATAAATCTCCACTGGCCAAAATCTTGAGTTACGATTTAGAACTTTTTTTGGTCCCCTAAATTTTCGAAAGAAATTTCCAGGCACGAAAGCGTCGCTGCTCGCCGACCGTTTTATTTTCAAAAAATGTGGATTTAGAGGGAAACGGTTAGTTTGGAGCTCCAAATTTTGAAAAGCGTCTAAAACCTCCCATTTTAGCGCCCTAGAAAGGAGTTGACGGTTATTTTTTTGAAAAAAAGCCCTCACGCGCTGCGTGACGTTGTTAAACTGGGTTTCTAAACTTCCGATTTCTTTCTTCGACGCCCCCCTCTTTCTCGTCTTCACTCCGGCCCAACCTCCCCCCCCTCTACCTTTCTTCTTCATTTTCCTACACATATCACAATGCGCGAGATTATCTCTCTTCACATTGGACAGGCTGGTGTTCAGCTCGGTACCGCTTGCTGGGAGTTGTACTGCCTTGAGCACGAAATCCACAAAGACGGTAGCCTCCAAGACGGAGCCAAGCCTTCCAATGCTTTGGCCACCTTCTTCAACGAGACCGGAAACGGCAAGTACGTTCCCCGCTCTATCTTTGTTGATTTGGAGCCTTCCGTCGTCGACGAGGTCCGCACCGGAGAATACCGCAAACTCTTCCACCCCTCTCAAATGATCACCGGGAAGGAGGATGCCGCCAACAACTACGCCAGAGGTCACTACACTGTCGGGAAAGAGCTTCTCGACCAAACCCTCGACAAGATCCGCAAGTTGACCGACCAATGTAACTCCTTGCAAGGGTTCTTGGTGTTCCACTCTGTTGGTGGTGGAACTGGATCCGGTTTCGGGTCTTTGTTGTTGGAGAGGTTGTCTGTTGACTACGGAAAGAAGAGCAAGTTAGATTTCTGCGTCTACCCTTCCCCCGATCTTTCTACCTGTGTTGTCGAGCCCTACAACGGTGTCCTTGCCACTCACGCTCTTTTGGAGCACACTGACGTTGCCTTCATGTTGGACAATGAAGCCATCTACGATATCTGCAGAAACTCCCTCGGTGTCCAACGCCCCACCTACAACAACCTTAACAGGCTCGTTGCCCAAGTAATCTCCTCCTTGACCGCCTCTCTCCGCTTCGAGGGTGCCTTGAACGTCGATATTAACGAGTTCCAAGTCAATTTGGTTCCTTACCCCAGGATCCACTTTTTGTTGGCCTCTTATGCGCCCATCCACAGCCCCGAGAATACCTTCCACGAGGCCCATTCTGTTTCCGAGCTCACCACCGCCCTCTTCGAACAGCAGAACATGCTTGTCAAGTGCGAGCCCCGCAAGGGCAAGTACATGGCCACTTGTTTGATGTACCGTGGAGACGTCATCCCCAAGGAAGTCACCGCCGCCATCTCCACCATCAAGACCAAGAGGACCATCCAATTTGTCGACTGGTGCCCCACCGGATTCAAGTGCGGTATCAACAACCAACCCCCCGTCGCTGTTCCCGGAGGTGACTTGGCCAAGGTTCCCCGTGGTGCTTGTATGATTGCCAACACCACCGCTGTCGCTGATGTCTTCCATCGAATGGACTCTAAGTTCGATTTGATGTACGCCAAGAGAGCATTCGTTCACTGGTACGTCGGCGAAGGTATGGAGGAGGGCGAGTTCGCTGAGGCCAGAGAAGATCTTTTGGCTTTGGAGAGGGATTATGAGGAGGTTGGAGCCGACTCTCAGGCCGCTGATGACTCCGGTTATGGAGAAGCCAATGAAGAATTCTAAGCTCGACGCAGATCGATTGTTTTATTTAGTCTCCAAGTTAGTTAATTGTTACCCTTTCTGTCATCAGACATGATCTCACGAAGGGTGTCAAAAAAAAAAAAATATGTTCATTAAAAAAATTAAAAATTTCAAAAACTTTCTTCAAGCCTTTTTTTTCAAGTTTAGTTGAGTCTTCTCTTTTTTTCAAAACGAAGACCCAGAATATCTTCAAACCCTCCCACATCAACAAAAAACGGATTCGGGGCAAGTGGTGGATCACTCCCCCTTCTCTTTGCTTCTGCTGTTTTGTCCCTGTCTTGCCACTGTTGTTTGCTTTTTTGTCGGTCTCCTTGGGGTCGCTCTTCTCCTCCTCCTCCTCCTCCTCCTCCTCCTCCTCCTCNCTCTTCCTCCTCTTCCTCCTCCTCCTCCTCCTCCTCTTCCTCTTCCTCCTCCTCTTCCTCTTTCTCCTCCTCCTCCTCTGGGTGTGTGTCTTTGGCCTTGGGGGAATGTTGGTCGTTCTCTTCTTTGGAATGGTTGTTCTTGGGAGTAAAATGGCTTGTCTCCTCGGGGTCTCTCTTCTCTGTTGTCTCTTCTTCTTCGGAATGGTTGTTGTTCTTGGGAATAAAATTTTTGGCCTCCTTGCATTGATCTCCTCTCATATTGTCGGTTTTCTCGAAGCGATCGTGGTTTGACAGTGAAATCCTGTGGAAAAAGGGATGAGATGGAGCTTTTTTTTTTTTGAATAAGGGAGATTTAGTTGGTGGTTGGCGATGGGAGTGGGGGTGTAAAGAACCTCTAGGTTTTCGGTCTCGTCTCGTTTCCTTTTTTTCTGTGTGGAAGAGAGTGAGAAGGAGAGAAAGAGAGAGAGAGGGCCGTTCGAAAGAAAGAGATAGAAGAGACAGAAAAGTTATGCAGAGATAGAAGAGATAAAAGAGATCGAAGAGGAGAGAAGATATACGGAGGTAGAAGAGATAGAAGAGATAGAAGAGAGAAGAGAGAAGAGATAGAAGAGCTAGAAGAGATCGAAGAGATCGAAGAGAGAAGACAGAAGGGAAAGAGACATGGATGGCCTTCATGTGCAGATCTAATGATTGAGACGCAAGAAAATACTTTTCGCACTCTGGGCACTTAAAGACTTTTCCCTTTCCCTTTTTCTTCATTGGTTTCACAACGATGGGAAATTTGTCCTCTCTGTGGTATTCTTCCTCTTCCTCTTCCTCTTCCTCTTCCTCTTCGTCTTCGTCTTCGTCTTCGTCTTCGTCTTCGTCTTCGTCTTCATCTTCGTCTTCGTCTTCGTCTTCGTCTTCGTCTTCATCTTCGTCTTCGTCTTCGTCTTCGTCTTCGTCTTCATCTCCATCTCCATCTTCATCTTCATCTTCATCTTCTTCATCGTCGTCGTCGGCTGCTTCTTCTTCTTCTTCTTCTTCTTGTTCTTCTTCGTCCCCCATCCCTTCATCCCTCTCCTCTTCCCATTCCTCCAACATCTTTTTGTTATCCAAACAAACAACTAAACAACTGCAAAAACCCCAGCAGCAACCGCCTTGGAAAAAAAACAAAAATATCCTTATTTGAACCGGCCGTCACTTCAAAAAATGTACTTAAGAAGAAGTCCTCGGGATCGCCACATGGCTTGTGCGGCTGGTCTTGTTGCCGTTTCTGGTAATTTCTTTCTTCCTCTTTCTTTTCTGACCACCCAGAAAACAGATCTCTCACTTCTCCCCTTACCCTCCCTCCCCCCCTCCAGGCGCCACCAAAAACTACGCGTGGGGAAAAGTTGGAAAAGAAAGTGAAGTTTTCAACCTCTTTCTTGCCCAAACTTTGTGGGCAAAGAAGAGGGGGCATGTGTATGATTGTCCACCTCTCTCTCTGCCGGGGGATGAGGGGGTTCCTTTTGCGGAGTTGTGGTTGACAACTCATCCTTCTGGGCCTGCTTTGGTTTTGAATGAGAATATAATGTTGCAGGTTTGGTGGGTTGTGGTGTGTATGTGTGTGTGTATGCGTGTGTGTATGCGTGTGTGTATGCGTGTGTGTATGCGTGTGTGTATGCGTGTGTGTATGCGTGTGTGTATGTGTGTGTATGCGTGTGTGTATGTGTGTGTGTGTGTGTGTGTGTGTGTGTGTGTGTGTGTGTGTGTGTGTGTGTGTGTGTGTGTGTGTGTGTGTGTGTGTGTGTGTGTGTGTGTGTGTGTGTGTGTGTGTGTGTGTGTGTGTGGTTGGGCTTACAAAAAATAATAATCCTCAGGACTGGCTCAAAACCAGACAAGATGTTCTTGGAAGAACCAAAACCTACTTCAAAAAAACCAACCACCTCCCTTTCATTGTAAAGGTAACTCCCTTCCCTCTTTCTCTCTCTGCCTCTCCCTTTTCTCCCTTTTCTCCCTTTTCCTCTCTCTTTCGCCCCCCCAAGGCATCCCAGACAAAAAATCAACCCAATGACCACACAAAACAGCCCCCTCTAACCACTCACTCACCCTCCCTCCTCCTTCCCTCCCCCAGGTCCTCTCTATAAAAAAGATTCTCTCCATTCAAGCGCATCCAAACAAAAAATTAGCCCAACAACTACACAAAACTGCCCCTTCTTACTACCCGGATGACAATCATAAGCCTGAAATGGCTGTAGCTTTGACCGATTTTGAGGCTTTTTGTGGGTTTCGAGGGGTTTTTGAGCTGGGTTTGATGTTGAAAGAAGGTATTTTTTTTTGTTTTTTGAAAAATTAGGGTGTTTTCTTTTTTCTTTTTGATGACTTACTTTTTTGTTTGTTTGTTTGTTTGTTTGCAGTCCCTGAATTGGAGGGGGTGGTGGGGAAAGAGGTAGTGAAAGAATTTGTACAAAAGACAGCGCCTTCAAACAATCTCTCTCAAGAAGAAATCAAAAAGGTTTCACTAATCACCAATTTAATTTTGTTTTTTTTGGTATTCTCACTGTCAATACACACCTACACATACACAACAACAACAACAACAACAACAGGAAGTAAAAAAAGTGTTTTCTTTGTTGATGACGAATGAAGAGGGGGGAGAGAGAGCAGCGAAAGAGATGGAGAAACGCCTGCACTCTCAAGATTTTACCCCTTCAAAACATGGTTGGTTGTTTTGGTTGTTTGTTCTTGTTTCATTTTTCATCTTTCTTTTTTTCTTCTCTCAGAAATTGTTCGAATCGCTGAATCTCTTGCCAAGAGAGTGATGGAATTTTTTCCTGGTGACACAGGCATTCTTGCAAGTCTCTCTCTCTCTCTCTCTCTCTCTCTCTCTCTCTCTCTCTCTC
>MUHK01002022.1:14085-24258 GCA_002151225.1 Paramoeba pemaquidensis
CTCCCTCTCTCTCTCTCTCTCGAACGGCCCTCTCTCTCTCTCTCTCTCTCTCTCTCGAACGGCCCTCTCTCTCTCGAACGGCCCTCTCTCTCTCGGACGGCCCTCTCTCTCTCGGACGGCCCTCTCTCTCTTGCTCTCTTTCTTCTTTTCTCTCCTCTGTCTCCTCCCTCAACCTCCTCACCAAAATAGTTTTTCTGTTAAATTATGTGAAAATGAAGCCGTTAGAAGCACTTTTTTTGGGTCCAAATGAGCCACACGCCTATCTTTCTGGAGATATTGTTGAAATTACTGCTTGTTCAGGTACTCTTCTCTCCCTTTCTCTTTCTCCCTTTCTCTCTCCCTCTCTCACCCTCTCCCTCTTTCCCTCAAACAAACAAATTAGACAATGTTGTTCGAGCCGGGTGTACCCCCAAATTCAGGGATAAAACAACCCTTTTGAACATGCTCACATACAACACAGGCTTCCCTGCTGGTTTTATGGAGGGTGATACCCTTTTTTCTCAAGGTTCTCTCTCTCTCTCCTTTTCTCTCTCTCCTTCTCTCTTTTGAACACCTCACACACACCCTCCCTCCCTCCCCCCCTCACTCCTCTTCCAGATGTAGAAGGCACAACCATCACACACAAACTCTACCAACCCCCCATCCCAGAATTCCAGATAGATTTATTTATCTTCAACAAAACCTCTTCCTCTCCTTTTTCTTTCTTTCTTTCTGCCATCGATGCTGGCTCTCTGTGGCTGGTCCTGGAGGGGAGCGGGAAAATAAGCTTATTTTCTCGCGCCCTTTCTTCCCCTTTTGAAATCGAAAAAGGCGCTTCTTTTTTCTTGGCCAGTGGGGAGGGTGTGAATGTTGAAACAGAGTGTGTGGGCCGTCTTGTTCTTTTTCGAACAACAGAATCTGCCAATCATAAAAAATAAATAAAAATGGGGGGTATTTCACCTAACTTTTGAAACATTTTTCTATCTTGCTGTTTGCAACTGATGGTGGCCACCCAGGCAGAAATTCCGCTGGAATTTCGCTTTTATGGTCGTTGCAATGAAAAAAACAAATCCTTTTACTCTGAATTTACTTTTTTTTCTTTCATCTTTCCCTCACTCTTCCCTCCCTCTGGTGTAATGTCTCTTAATTTGAGTTTAAGAACCTTGTTTTCATCCTGTTTTTTTTTTTTTTTTAAGAAAGGGAGGAAGAGAGGTCAAAAGATTGCTCAAAGAAAAGAAGAAAGAAGAAAAAATCCAAACCCCGTAGCGCTCTACTTCATTTCCAAGATGTTCTACAAGAGGGAGAGGGAGAAGTTTAAAAACAAGAAGAGGAAGAAGAACGAGAAGGCCAAAAATAGGAACAAGAACAAAAGAACAATAAAAAAAAATACCCATGTCTTTTCTTAGCTGGATATTTTGTAACATTGTCTCTTCTAACGCTGAAAGTGTCTTTGAATAAACTTCCTGTGGGCGAGAGTGAGAAAAAAGGTAGAAGAGAAGGGAAAGGGAAAGAGAAGAGAAAGAAAAGAAAAGAAAGCAAGCAAGAAAAGAAAGAAAAAAGAAAAGAAAAAAGAAAAGAAAGAAAAAAGAAGAGAAAAAAGAAAAAAAAGAAAAAAGAAGAGAAAAAAGAAAAAAAAGAAAAAAGAAAAGAAAAAAGAAAAGAAAGAAAAAAAGGAAGAAAGAAAAAAGAAATGAAACAAACCTGATTGAGGGTTACCTCCCCAGTAAAATGACTGACAACATGATCAAGCAAATAAGTCGAAGAAAAATTTGGTTTTTGGGTTTCTACAGCCGCTCGAGAAGTTTTCATTTTTACCAAATACTATTTTGAAAATGAGAAACGAGACAATTTTTTTTTTTTTTGGAAGATTCAAATGTACATCCCCCCAAAAAAATTGTTGGCATTGTGTGTTGAAAGAAAGAAAAGAAAGAAAAGAAAGTAAAAAAAAGATCAACCTCTTGGATGATTTTCTCCTTTTTATCCATTTCTGTCTTGAGAACACCTAATTTTTGTGAAGTTGGAATGAGGGGGTTTTCTGGAACAAAAAGAAAAAGAGGAAAGACAAAGACAAGAAAAGAAAAGAAAAGAAAAGGAAAGGAAAGGAAAGGAAAGGAAAGGGAAAACCAACCCATATTTTCCTTCAAAAATCGATTGCTCTCCTCCATTTCAAAAAGCTTCCCTTGCAAATCCCCTAACACCTTTGAAAGGTGCAAAACTTCTTTTTGTAGCTGAGCTTTCCCCTTATCCTCCACTAAAATTTGATGTTAATTTCCATTCCCAATTATTGAAGATCAAACAAAAAAATCTTCGAAAAAAAGAAAGAAAAAAAACAAACGCGATCTTTTGGGGGGCGCAATTGGCGGACGTGCCTGATCAGCCCTTGCCTTCTCACTGGGCCTCTCTCCCTCGCTGGGCTCTTTTTTCACTACTTTCTTCACCAATTCTGCTTCAGGGTTCCTTCGTACGGGGATTTGTGGAACAACTACAACGGGAACTTTTCTTTCTCGAATTGATTTCTCTTTTTGGATCTGTTTTGTTGGTTTGTTGGTTTGTTTGTTATTAAATGGGAAAGGAACAGAAAGAAAATGTGGAGAGATAACCTGAGATTGTAACTCTTTGATCAGATTTTTGCTTTTCTTCTCATTTACAATAATTTGCTTTCGGTGATTTTTGATTTCTTTCTTGAATTCTTCAATCTCCGCATTTAGTTCCTTTTCTTTCTTTTCAAAATCTCCGCGAAGTGTCGTCAATTCTTCTTCCAAGCGAGAAATTTCCTCTTGTTTGACCGTATTGAGCTCCGCAATTTCGTTGGAATGAGACTGAGAGAGAGTTAAAATGAAGGAAGGAAGGGAAGGAAGGAAGGGAAGGGAAGGAAGAAAGAAAAAAAGAAAACCTCTTTAAGGGAGTTAAGTTCATCAACCAGTTTTTGTTTTTCTTCCTCAGCAAGCTCCACTTTCTTCGAGAGATCTTTTTCAATGGTTTCAAGCTTTTCTTGCACTTCTTTCATCTCATTTTGAGATTTTAGTCGCTGGATGTGGGTAAGAAAGGGATACAAAATAAAACCAAGAAGAAAAAGAAGTTATTGAAAATATATCAAAATGAATGAAAGAAACAAAAAGGAACCTCTGCATCGGCTTCACGAATGAGATTCTTCACAGCAGAGTGTTGTTGTTCATAAAACGTCAATTCTTTTATCTGCTTTTTGAAACTTTTCTCTGAAAATACGAGTTAAAATAAGATGTATTCAAAGGAGAAAGTGGTATGGAGAAGAAGAAATGTGATTCCATTAATAAAAAGAGAAACGAAGAAAACCTTTTACTTTAAACTCGTCTTTCAAGCCTTCTATCCGCTTTTTTAAATCTTCCTCTGGAAAAATGCAAGTTAAAACAAGATGTATTCAAGGGAAAAAGTATTATGGAGAGGAAGAAATTCGATTTCAATAAGAAAAAAGAAAAAAGAAAAAACCTTTTTCTTTGAACTCGCCTTTTAAGTGCTCAATTTCACCTTTCATCTGCTTTTTAAAATCTTCCTCTAGAAAAATACAAGTTAAAACAAGATGTATTCAAGGGAGAAAGTAATAGAGAGAGGAAGAAATACATTTCATTAATAAAAAGAGAAAAGAAAAAAACCTTTTTCTTTGAACTCGCCTTTCAAGTGCTCAATTTCACCTTTGTAGCATTGTTTGTTTGACTCCAACTACTCAAAAAAGTTAAAGGGGTGAAGGAAGATGAAAAAGAAAAGAAAAAGAAAAAAAAACCTGCTCCACATGCTCTTCCTGGTTTGCTTCCAAGGCTCGGAAGTGAGCTGCCTTTAATTCGACGATTTGTCGCTCGTGTTCGTCAGTTTTTTCTTTTAAAATATCTTGCGTTTCTTTGTCCTTTGTTTGTTGCTGCTCAGATTGCTCGGAAAGGAGCTAAAGAGAAAGGAGGAGGAGAGAAAGAGGGAGTGAATAAGGGAAGCAACTTGAAATAAAATGAGCTGTGAAAAGAACCTGGATGTCTTGTTGGTAACGAGCTTTAATATTGTCTCTTTCTTCCTGAATTTGGGTTTTCTCATGAATAGTTTCTTGCAGCTCTTTCTCCACCTCTGTTAAGTTTTCTGGGGGCGGGAAAAGAGGTTAGTTTCTTTAGCACCATAAATAAACAAGGAAGGATGGGACAACCTTGAAGCTGGGCATTCTTTTTCATCTGTTCTTCGATCTCATGCAAAGACCCCTAAATCAGGGAATACATAAAGAAAGAAAACAAAGAAAAAGAAAAAGAAAAATAATAAAAATAAACAAAAACAAAAACAAAAACAAAAACAAAAACAAAAATAAAAATAAAAACCAAAAACCTCAGAGTCTTGTGTTTGAACAGAAGATCGCAACTCCCTCACAATTTTTCGAAGATTGTCAGTTTTTTTCTAAAATACAAAAGTGTTATTCATAAAAACTAAAAGCCAAAAATGAAGCTCCTCACCTTTTCTTCTTTAAAAGAACTCTCCGCCTCTGTGACTTGGTCTGTCAGGAAGAAAAATGTGAGTCCTCAACCACAAGCAATTTTGTTGTGAAAAAAAAAAAAAGTCACCAACAAACCTCTGAGTGTATTCATTTGGAGATCTTTTTCGGCAACTGAAGTCAAAATCACATTTCGATCTTCTTTTGCAACCTAAAAAAAAAAAATAAGAATAAGAATAAAAAATCACCACTAAATCTTCTCGACAGAAAAAAAAAAACAAATAAAAAAATAAAAAAATAAGAAATAAAAAAATAAAAGACCTGAAGTTCATCTATCGCTTGTGATAATTGTTTCTGAAGCGATTCAAGATGTTGTTTAAGCTCTTCGCTTGGTGGTGTGGGTTCAGATGTGGGCTCGGGTTCAGATTTGGGTGCTGGCTCAGGTGCATCTTCTGCTTCACTCGCTTTTTTCTTTAATTCTTCAATTTGTCTCACATATTTTGCACACTTCTTTTTCTGTTCGTTCAGCTCGGCAACAAGGGCATCAGAGACTTCAATTCCTGAAAGAAAGAAACAAAACAAAAAAAAAAAAAATTAAAAATTAAAAATTAAAAATTAAAACCTCCCCATACTTGTTTCTCTTGCCATTTTAGAAAAACAAAAACAAAGAATCTTTACCTAGCGATTCCAAGTCATCAACCTTTTCTTCTTTCTCACCCCCCTCTTCCTCTCCATCGCTTTTTTTTGCTTTCTCCTTCTTGGCTAAGACTTTTGCTCGAAGAACTCGAACTTCTGCGTTTAGTTTGATTGTTTGATTGTTCTAAACAGAATTTGAGAGGGAGAGGTGGGAAAGGGAAAAAAGGAAAGGAAAGAAACTTGGCGACTCACAATCCCCTTGAGGCGCACAACCTCCTTTTCGGCTTGTTGTTCAGCTTTCGAGGGGGATTGGGGTGGGGGTGGTTTCTCAGGGCTAGGGCTAGGGGGAGTAATTTTTGGCTTCTCCGCTTCATCTCCTCCAAAAAATGACTGTGTACAAGGAGGGAGTTAGAAGTGGCTCTCTTTCAGAAAGGAAAAAGGAAAGAGAAACCGTTGAAAAAAACGAGCTCGACTTTTCTTTCTCTTGGCTCGCACTGGCACTTTTGAGGGCCTTGTCCAGCTGCTTTTGCAGGTTTTCCTCTCGTAGTTTGGTTTCGTAGACTTCAGTTTTGAGTTCCACAATCTCAGTCTGAATTCTCATAAATTCTTCTTCAGTGATTTCCATTGTTCCATTTTCCATTTTCCCTCCTCCCCAGTGATGTCAAACAAACCCCCGCTTGTTGGGGGTGTGCTTGGTAACTGGTGCCTTCTCTTTGGACCAACCAACAACCAAAAACAACCCAAACAAAAAAACGAATTTTACGACAAGAAGTCATAGAATTTTTTTCAGACTGTCAAAAGACGTTTTGATTTGTTTATTTACATTTTTCTTCATTTTTTGTTGGTCAAAATCTTTCTTTGGATATCTGATGGTTGTTTTGTGTTGCTGTGTTTTTCCCCTTCTCTTCCTTCTCACTTCCCTTCAAGGATACTGACAACCAAGACTTGAAGTCCGAGTTGAATCATCTTCTTGATGAAAATGATCAACTTTACCGTCTTTTATCCACCTCCACGAGCACCAACCTTGCTGTGCAAGTAAGCAAAAAGCAGAAAGAAAGGGAGAGATCCTCACAACTCTCTCTCTGAATAGTCAACAATTCGGATGAATCTAGTAACCATTCTTGACATTCAACAAAAGTTGAACCAGGCAACGACAAAAAAAAAGAGTGGCGTCCCCAGTGAGCAAATTTCGGACCAAAACAAACCCCTGTTCCCTCAAACTTCTCAAGAACAAGAGCAAGTGGAAAACCAGGCCGCCCCAACCCCCCAGGCAGCGCCCAAAAAAGAAATTGTGAAAGTGAGAAGGCGATGGTCTGAAGAACAAAAGAGAGAACTCGAGAAGGCAGTTTTGAATCACAAAACAACAGGTTTTTGGTGGGAAAACATGTGAAGAAACAACACTCTTCTCAGGGCCTTGCAGATTCGAAATTTCTTGCTGCTCAACTAGGAAGTGGGTTTGAACGTGAACAAATTCGTTCTCAGCTTAAGAGATTCGTCACACAACAACGAAGAAAGGAAGACTGCCCAGATTTTTTGAAATGAACCAGCGTTTCTTCCGACATCTCCAACCCCAACTCAATTCCAACGAACAGCACAGACAATAATAAACTCGTCGATTTCTCATCTCTGTGAAACACCCAAAACAGGTGTACAACGGGTCTGTTAAATGCTCTGCAAAGGCTTCCCCAACCAGCCAACGAAAAAAAGAAACAAACAAGAAAACCTGTGAAGTGGGTTGTGTGGATCTAGTTGGCTAGATTTAGGGAAGCGGAATCAAAGATGCAGACAGAAAAACCCCTTTAAAGATGGAGGTAGAACGAGAAAACGAGCTTTGATTGTCCCAAAACCCCACCAAGATGGAAATCTTTTTTCCTTTGTAAATCAGTATTTTCACTGTGTGTGAGCTCCTTTGACCAACTAAAGGAGAAAGAGAAGAGAAAAGTGGAACTGCGCTCTTATCAACAAAAAGAGAAATGTTCATAAAATTATCACGGCCCCAAGTTCCCCCCAAGTTCAACAACAACCACTTCCCCACAACTGCTTCCTTCCCCAACAACAACCATGGCACACCCTTTTCCCAAACATTGATGCACCAACCCTCCCTCTATTCCTTGGTCAACGCCCGGTCAGAGGGGGACGCCAACAGATCCAACAACAAAGAAATATCATCCCTTTCGCGAAGAAAAAGAATGATTCCGGGATTCTTGGACGATTTTTCCAGAAAAAAACCCTTTTCCGAGTTTTTTTTTTTCATTTTTTGAACCCGGGTTTTTATTCTTCTTTTGGCAATTACGTATTTCTCTCCAATCTTGTGGTTCTTCTTTGTGTGTGGTGTGTTCTTCTTTATTCTCCGAGAAGAACCACAACGAAGGTTTTGATTTACTCTTTGGCGGTGTTTGCTGTTGGAATCAAATATTGGGACCCTTTTCTGACATCTCCTTTGTTTCCGTTAAAACAGATAAACAGAACACCAATCAAGAGATGTCCCGTGCCTGAACATTTTTGGTCCAAGAGGTGCATCTTTTTTGATTTCATTCTCTCTCTTTCCCCCCTCGTTCTCAACTTTTGTTCTTCCTTCAAGAAGTTGATTCAAAATGGCCTCAGGAAAGAAAGGAAACAACAATAATGATGATGATGATATGATTGGAATCCCTCCCCTTGTTGTCGATTGTATTGAACAAATTCGCGAAAGAGGGCTCCATGAGGATGGGATTCTGCGAGTATCTGGGAGTGCAGCACAGATAAAAGAGTTACAAGCTGTATATGGGAAAGGGAAGCGGATGGATTTGTCAAATGTGTATATTCATACGGTTGGAGGTGTTTTGAAGAACTATTTTAGAGATTTGCCTGAACCTCTTCTTACTTTTGATGCTTATTCTGATTTTTTGAGTTGTGCCGGTTTTCCTTTTTTCTTTTTTTCTTTTTCTTTTTCTTTTTCTTTTTCTTTGTCTTTGTCTTTGTCTTTTCCTTTGTCTTTTCCTTCTCCTTCTCCTTCTCCTCTTTCTCTTTCCCTTCCCTTTCTCACCTCCCAACCCAAACAGCGCTCAACCCAGAATCTGCAAAAGTAGAAAAACTCAGAGCCCTTGTATCTGCTCTTCCTGTCGAAAATCAAGAACTCCTCCATAAAATCACAATTTTTATTTTGGAAGTGAGCAAATTTTCAGAAGAAAATCAAATGTCTCTTCAGAATCTTGCGATGATGTTTGGGCCAACTTTTTTGCGAAAGAAGGACCAGGATCGGGCGGAGTTGTTGAGTGATTTGAATAATGTTATTGCGGTTACGAGTGTGATGTTTCTTCATAATATGTTTGAGGTAGTGATTTCGTTTTTTTTTTTTTTCTTTTCTTTTCTTTTTCTTTTTCTTTTCTTTTCCTTCCTTTCTTTTCCTTTCCTTTCCTTTTCCCTTTCCTTTCTCTTTCTTTCATCAAACTCTATTCTCCCTTCTCAATCAACCCTCTTCCACATCAATTCTTTCTATCTTCTTCCCCCCNGAAGAAAAGAGTGAAGAAAAGAGTGAAGAAAAGAGCGAAGAAAAGAGCGAAGAAAAGAGCGAAGAAAAGAGTGAAGAAAAGAGCGAAGAAAAGAGTGAAGAAAAGAGCGAAGGAAAGAGTGAAAAAGAAAAGAGGGAAGAAGAAAAAAGTGAAGAAGAAAAGGGTGAAGAAAAGAGTGAAGAAGAAAAGAGTGAAGAGGAGAGTGAAGAGGAGAGTGAAGAGGAGAGTGAAGAGGACAGTGAAGACAGTGAAGAGGACAATGAAGAGAACAGTGAAGAGGACAGTGAAGAGAAGAGTAAAGAGGAAAGTCAAAGTTGAAAAACAAAGAAGTTTGACCACCACAAAAAAAGAGAAGGGCCCCCCTTTTTGTAGAGAGAGAAAAAAAAAGAAAAGAAAAAAAAGAAAAAGAAAAAAAAGAAAAAAGAAAAAGAAAAAAGAAAAAAGAAAGAACGAACAACCCAATGAATGGTGAATTAATTATTTTTTTTTTTCCTTTTCTTTTTTCTGTGTTTTTCTTTTTGTTTCTTTTTTTTGTTTTTCTTTTTGTTTCTTTTTTTTGTTTTTCTTTTTATTTCTCTTTTTGTTTCTGTTTCTCCGAGGGAGATTTTCAGGGTAGTTCCTGTAATACCATTTCAAAACATTTCTTTGTTCCTGTTTGTTGAGTGAGTTTGTGAGTTTGTTTTGTTTGTTTGTTTGTTTATTTGTTTGTTTGTTTGTTTTGTTAGTCGGTTAGTTTCCAACCAACCTTTCGAGATTGCACTGGATAAAAACTCTTTTTCGGACACCCATTTTGATTTGAGAGGAGGGGAAGAAGAAGAGGGAGGAGAAGAAGGGGGGGTGCGACATAATATGTACTCAACATCCATCACTTGGAAAATGTGAGTAAAAGTGTGGTTTGTTTTCCCCACATATTTTCTGTTCAGAGGAAAAAAAAAAAAAAAATGATGAGAATGATCATTTTGTGAGATCCCTTTCTTTCTTACCTTTCAATATCAGGCCCCTCTTTTCCCCTCTCTTTCCCCCTGCCCCCCCCATTTTCTCCTTTCTCTTCCTTTCCCTTTTCTTCTTTATCCACTTTCCTTCTTTTTTTTTGAGGAGGGAGAGGGAGGGAAGGGAGAGGGAGAGAAGGAGGGAGAACAACAAAATTCGAGAGGGTTTTTTGAATCATTTCTTCAATTTCTGGATCGGATGGGCGGGAGGAGGAAGAGGAAGAGGAGGAGGAGGAAGAGGAGGAAGGTAGAGAAAGAGAAAGGGAAGTGGTAGGAAACTCCCAAAATCCTGCCAACAACCCAGTATCTGGTCGTTGGGTAACAAGAAAACTGTATTCTTTCTTTTTTTCTTTTCCCTTCTCTTTCTCTGTGTTCTCTTTCTGTTTCTTCCCTTCCTTCCCTCCCTTTAGTCTCGTTTTCTTTTCTTTCTTGACCTTCTCAACATTTCCCTTGTTCTCATTCTCTCCCTCCTCCTCTTCTTTCTCTTCCCCCTCCTCTTCACCTCCTTCTCTTCCCACCATTTGAGCAACAAGGATGGAAACAAAAATTTCATGTTTTTTTTTCTCTGGCTTCTTAGTTTTCATTGGGTAATCTGTGATTTTCTCTCCTGTTTTTTTTTTTTTTTTTTTTTTTTTTTTTT
>MUHK01002040.1:17113-43478 GCA_002151225.1 Paramoeba pemaquidensis
AACAACAACAACAACAACAACAACAACAACAACAACAACAACAACAACAACAACAACAACAACAACAACAACAACAACAACAACAACAACAATGATAATAATATTTTTCTCACTCAACTTGATCCTGATACTCTCTCTGTTGTTGGTTCTTGTATTTCTTTTCCTGTCCCTGAGCGTTCTTGTCTCTCTGTTCTCAGCGATGGGGAAATGTTGTATGCTCTCTGTTCTCAGATTCCTTCTTCTTCTTCTTCTTCTTCTTCTTCTTCTTCTTCTTCTTCTTCTTCTTCTTCTTCTTCTTCTTCTTCTTCTCTCTGCTCCCCACCCAAGAATAGTGAGGGGGGAGAAGGGGAGAAGAAGGAAGAGAAAGAAGGGATTCTTTTTCTTCGAAAATTCTCTCTTCAGAAGAAAGAGAAGAAAGCAAACAAAGAAGAGAAAGAGAAGAAAGAGAGAGAGGAGGTGGTGGGGGTGAAAGAAGAGGGGTGTGTGCAACTTCTTTATGGGTTTGATGTGAATTTAGGAAGGAGAGAGAGAGAGAGAGAACAAGGAGAGGTGACACGATACTCTCTTACCGATAGTGGTGTTATTCGTATCTCTCGAGATGAGGACTCCTCTTGCTCTTCCTCTTCTTCTTCTACTTCTTCCCCCTTCTCTTCCCTCCTTGACTGTTTTTGCTACATTACAAACACCCACATTGGTGTTTGTGAACGCCCCCGTCGATCTGCCCCTCAAAAAATCCAAGTATTTCCTCTCCCTGCCTCTCCCAAGAAAGAAAAAGAGAAAGAAAAAGAGAAAGAGAAAGAAAACGAAAAAGAAAAAGAAAAAGAAGACGACAATGATGTGCAAATGGTGGGGAGTGCTGACAAACCAAATCTCAAGCCTGATTCTCCCTCTTTCCCTCTCTGTCTCCCCACTGTTCACTCAATTGATTCAATTATCAGTGTTGATACCACCTCTGTTTCGTATGATCGCTCTCGGGATGTCCTCTGGACGTTCAGTTCTGATTCTTGTCACATTTCTGTGTTTCAAAATCTCCACCTAAACGTTGAAAATTCCACCACCACCAATACTATCAACACCACCAACACCACCACCACCACCACCACCACCAATAATCATGGTGATGAGGAGGGTTTCTTTCCTCTTGAGTGTTCTCTCTCAATTTTAACCCATCTTGAGACTGTCTCTTTGAAAGAAAGGAAAAAGAAGCCTTCTTGGTCCTCTTCTTTGTCCTTTTCCTCTTCTTCCTCTTCTTCCTCTTCTTCCTCTTCTTCCTCTTCTCCCTCTTCCTCCTCTTCCTCTTCTTCTTCCCTTGATAAAGAGATGGCCGACGCTCTGCAACTCTCAAAAATTATGTGCGTTCTCTGTGAGATGGTTCTTGGTGTGTTACTCTTTCTTGAACAAGGAGAAGGGGCAAAGAAAAGGGGTGAAGAGGGAGCAAAAAAGAGAAATGAAGAAGAAGAGAAGTTGGGTCACTTTGTGCTCTCTTGTTTACGAATTTTAAAATCCAAATTAAGCGATTTCCCTCCCTCTCTCGCCCACCACAGCCTCTTCCAAACTGGCCTCTCCAAAATCCAACACATGTTATTACTTTTTGTTCACCAAAAAGAAACCAATTTCCTCTCTTCGAGAGAGGAGCTCTCCAAAGAGGTGGTTGGGGAGGCTTGTCAGGGTCTTGTTGTTGGGTTTCCGCTCTTTTATCACTCTCCTCGTTGTTGCGCAAAATTGTTGTTGTCTCTTCTTCAGTCTGTGCGCGGTGAAGCGGGGAAGGAGAAGGGAAGAGGAGGGGAGGATGATGTTGTGATGGTGGGGGAGGAGGGGGGTAAAGAGGGGGAGGAGAAGGAGGGGGGAAAGGGGGGGAGTTTTAGTTTTCTTATTCTTCTTCTTGAGAATTTTTCTGCTTTTCAAGATTCTTCTCTTCTTCTTCTTTTTGATTCTGCGAAGACCGGGGCAAAGAAAGCACACGAGAAAGAGGGAGAAGGGGGAGAGGAACAACCAGGGGCTATAATTTTATTAACTGCCCTCCTCCAATTTTCTTTCAATGAAACTTGCTCTCAAATAGACCGCTTAATCTCCTCCTCCTCTTCCCCCTCTCCATATCTCCCTTCAATCCACCACACAATTTCCCTTCTTTTGTATCTTCAGCGATTTCTTTTCTCTTGCCAAGTAAAAGCTGAAGAAAGAGAGCTGTTGGATGTAAAAATGAAATATTCTCGTCTTGTTCTTGATTTTAGTGAGCTTTTGATACAAAAATTTTCGAAATCCTTTCATTTAGAGGGTGTTTTGCGATGTGTCGAGGTTTTGTTTATTTTGTTGTTGTTTTTTGGTTATCTTTGTGTCCTTTGATCTTTTCATTTAATATCTCATTTTCTTACTCTCTCATTATGATTTCTCATTATCAGATGTCACTTCTTGGACGACTCCTCCCCCCCCTTGTTTTAATTTGGTCACGAAATGAATACTCACAAAACGCAGAATGGGGCAAATTTCTTCTTTCCTCCGGTCTCCTCCTCCTCTCCTCCATGAAATACAAGCACGTTTGCAGCCCTTCTTCTTCCCCCTGTTCCATCTTCCCTCCCCACCGTGAGTCAGAGTATCGTGTGGTTGAAACTTCTCATCCCTACGGGACTGGGAAAAACCAAGTGAAAGAATTTGTTCATTTTCCTGGTGCTGTTGCTCTTTTTCTTATGTTTTCTCCTCGGAGTGTTACGGCGTCACGGGATGATTATGTGAAATTGTATCATGATGAGGAATTTAAGGTTACGATGAGCAAAGGAGGGATGAGCATCTCAAATCTCTCTTTTTCTCAAGAATCTTTTCCTCGTAATCGGGTGGTTTTGCATGGTGATTCAGTGGGTTTTTATTTCCAGGTTGGTTTTTTTTTTTTTTTTTTTTTTTTTTTTTTTTTTTTTTTTTTTTTNCCCTCTCCCTCTCCCTCTCCCTCTCCCTCTCCCTCTCCCTCTCTCTCTCCCTCTCCTCCCGCTCCCTCTCCCTCTTCCACTGATGATTCTCATTACACTCCTTGGTTGGAATCTCTTCTTTTCCGAGGTGGATTTGAGACAGAAGAGGGAGAAAAATCATCAGAAATGGTTTTTTCGAAGAATTTTATTCATTTGGAGGTCGATGTGGAAGATCAGCTTTTGCGTCACCTCCAAAACTCTTCTTCTTGTCCCCACACTCTCCCTTCTTCACCTTTCCCCCCCTCTCCTGAGCGTTGTCTTTGGCATTGGTTTTACAGAACAACACGAAACCGCCCTTGCTTACCCCTCTCTGCCCGTGCCCCTCTTTTTTGTGTGGAAAGAGCAGCCATTGCTGCGATTTGCAAACATTTGGGAGTTTCAAAATTTCTTTGCCACTTTGCCCATTCGCTGTTCTCTTCGTCCCCGAAACCTTGCAATAGCCCAAAAGGAAAAGAAAAAGAGAAAGAGAAAGAGAAAGAGAAAAAAGAAAAAGAAACTGACTCCAACTCTCCTTTCGAACCTGATCACCCTCTTCTCCAAGTTCTCTCCGAAGTTGCCTCCAAGGCCAGAAGTGTTCTGGTATATGCACAAACAAGAGGAAATATGGAAAAGAAATGGGAGTTGTGGGTGAGTGATCCTTCTGAGTTTGAGTGGCAACTCCACCCTTCGGAGTTATTGAAATTCTGCGAAATGAAGGGGGTTGTGTGTGATCGAATGGATCCAAATGGGACAACGAGGAGGTTGTATGAGCTGCTTCAGTTAGAAGTGAAGGGAGGGAGGGGGAAGGGGAGGGAAAGGGGGAAGAGGGGGAAGGAGAAGGAGAAGGAGAAGGAAAGAGAAAAGGGAAAAGAAAAAGAAAACCCAACCCAATCCATGAGAGAAACCAACTCTTATCCTCTCCTCTCCCCACACACCTCTCTCCTCCAACCCCAATCTTGCTGGGAAAAAGTATGCTCTCCCATCATTTCCCGAGCTATCTCTCTCCTCCACATCAAACCAGGCCCAGGCGCTCTCAAACACCACCCCACTGTCGACGCCAGCAACCCCTTCGCCATTCACAGATCCCCCACCCCCCATCACCCCCACTCCCTTCTTGATTTCTCCCCCCCTGCCCACTCCCCTTCTCCCCCCCACGACCCCAACCAAGGTCGCTCTTCTCCACCACGAAAAAAACCCCTTGTACAGCGCTCATTCACTGATTTTCCTGAGACAGAACATGCGAAACGAAGTCGTTCTCGGCAAATGCGCACCCAACAGCAAGATAGCGCTCTTGTTCGGCGAATAACGGAGTTGAGAACGTGGCTAACGTCGTATAGCCGGTGGAAACAGTGGAAAGAGGGGGCGTTGAGTGTGTCTGGGGGGGGGAGACCACATCTTCCGAACCCAGAGTCGGTGGTTGGTTCGCTGCAGACGTTTCTTCAAAATGAAACACTTGTGGCGCAGGTGGTGTTGAAGAAGGTGAAAGAACAAGAAGTGAAAAGTGGGAGGAGAGAAGAGGGACTGAGGTACTTTTGTCGTCTTCTTGAGACCATTCAGGGAAACAATCAGCTGCACTCTCATCTTCTCGAACGCCTCCACACCTTTCGTTCTGGCCATTTTCTCGATGGCACCCTCGCCGCGGGTCCCACACTCTCTACTTCCCTTCGTTCTTCCTTTTCCAGCTATTTCGGTGCTGTGATGGGGTTGTTGTGCTCAGCTCACTCCTCTGCGGTTGTGAAAATTCAATGTCTTTCGATTTTTCATCTTTCGTTTGGAATTGAAGATGCCCCGATGCTCCAGAAATCAAAGGTGTTTTCTCTTTTGAAAGATTTATTCATCATGAACAACTCTCCCTTATCTGGGGAAAAGAACAAAGGAGAGACTGGAGGAGGAGGGGAAAAGGGGGGGGCTTGTCAGAAGAGCGGAAGCGAACAAGAGGGAGGAGACGAGAAAACCCATCAAAATGATGGTGTTGAAGAGAGTAAGACCCAAGAGGAAGAGATGTTTGCTCTTCAATCGGCTGCTTGGACTGCCTTTCGATTGCTGTCTGTTCTTTTGATGGAGTGGGATGTAGGGGAGTGCAAGAATGAAGGCTTGGTGAAAGAGGTTGGTTGTCTCCGAGAGAGTATGTTTGAGGTCGTTTGCACCGAAGTGAAGAAGGGTGCTGCAGAAAACCAGCACCCTCCATCCACAGGAGAAACTGAGTCTCCTAGTGGCAGCGGTATCTCTCCCGACTTGCTTTTCGACATGCTCTCCCTCCTCCACACTCTTTCCCTCTCCCCAGATGGGAGAAAAACCATTTCAACCAACCAAAACATCGACATGATTCTCTCCATTCTCAGATGCCCGAGCAACCGCCTCGTAACCCCCAGGAGCCGCCTCGTGACAATGAGGCTATGTAAACACCTTCTTCCCCCTGTGCTTCGCCCCAAACCTGCGTGGGGGCTGATGTTTTTGCGAGAAATTGGGCGTTGGTCTTTGTTTGGGTTCACTCAAGAGAAGAAATTGGCTCGTGTTTCGAAACAACACCAGCGAAAGAGACAGCTTTCCTCTGCTGGAGCAACTGTTCAAGATTCGAACAAACGAGCAAGGAAAGAAGAGGGTTCTACTTCTTCTGAAAATGCTCCCAACCCGATGAGACAAGCTTCTTCTTTTTCATCTGCTTTTTCGTCAACATCATCTTCTCGAGCTCCTCCTGGGTTCTCCTTTTCTCCAAGGGTTATGCGGCTGTATGATGATGATGACGATGACAACCAAGGGAGCGAAGATGAAGATGAAGATGAAGACGATGAAGAAATCTTCTCCGACGAGGAAGAACACTATGACGAAGACGGAGAAGAAGAGGAAGAAGACGACGATTACGATTTTTTAGAAAGCGACCTTGCTCTGGGTGCTCTGGGTTCGAGTGATGATTTGAGCTTTGGAACAAATAGCAACGGAGACGAAGAAAACGCTCGAATTTTTTTGCACTCATGGCCCGGGAAGCCTTCCACTCTCGGCGATATTTTGAAAGCAGTTTCACAACCCCTCTCCTCCTCTCTTGAAAAAAGACAGAAATTGGGGAGCAGCGAACATGTGAATCAGCTGCTAAGTGCGCTGGGAAAGCAAGGAGAGGTTGTTGTGGATGTTGGAAATGTTGAATATTGTTTTGTTGTGGCGAAGGCAATCGGGGGGGGAGGGGGGGTAGCGTCGGTGTGTGAGATGAAAGGCTCTGCTGGAACAGGGAAGGAGGAGGGGCAGAAACGAAACAAACAGGCTGGTGAACATCAACCAGTCAGTTGGGTAAGCAACAAAATGGCAGCTTGCTTCTCTTCTGAGTTTGTTGCTCTTGTTCGAACCTTGTTGGATCCTTCTCTGTCTTCCACGGGCTGGATCTCTCTTCTCCGCAGCCAAATTACAAACGAAATACTGAAGTTAGAACTTCTTTCTTCAAATTCTGTGGCTCCTCCGGCGAAGTGGAATCTGCGGGCATTTCAAAAAAACAAAGAAAAAGGAATAGAGGAGAAGAGTAAAGAAGAAGAGAAGAGCAAAGAAGAAGAGAAGAGTAAAGAAGAAAGTAAAGAAGAAGAGAAAAGCAAAGAAGAGAAAAGCAAAGAAGAGAAGAGTAAAGAACAAGAAATACCAAAACAACAACAAAAAAGTCCATTAGATATGTTGTGTGGAATCGGCGCTATCTCTGTTGCAGGAGGGTTTTCGGAGGATGTCCGGGTGGGTGCGAGAGTGAGCGTTCCAGTACTCAGCAGTGGGAAGTTGACAGTGACAGGAACTGTTGTTTCCGGGGAAGGATGGGTGGAAGAGAAGTGGGTGGGCTCTGTGGTACGAGCCACGGCGATGTGTAAGGTGGTGTTTGATGATGGCGGGAGTGGGGTATATGCGTGTAATGAGATCGCTCCGGTTCCAGAGAAGAAATTTAATCCAAGTTCGATCCCTTTGTCTCAAGAGTGTCTTAAAGTTTACCTCAAAATCCTCTCTTCTGATGTGGCCCGCCACCGAGTTCTTCCCGTCCGCCTTGCAATCAAAGAAACATCCTCCCTCACTCCCTCTCTCGCTTCCATTGGCGAGTGGGTGCACAGTGAGCTGTTGATCCGCATGAGCAAAAGCTTTTTCTCTCTCTTGGGCTCCGTCGCCACTCAGGGAATGCTCAAGCGCCATTTTCAATCTGATTTACAACATCTGACCAATAATTTGCTCACTTTTTCGAATGCATCTCCTTCTCTCTCCCCTTCCACCCACCTCGAAGCCAAGAGAAATCAAGCTTCCCAGCAATTCATGAACGCTTTTTCTCTACAAGATCTTGGCACATCTGGCTCCCTACCACCACACACTCAATTCCCTCTCTCGTTCTTTCACCGAACCTCTCCCCCCTCCATGACAGATATTCTCCCTCATTTCCCGGGATGTAAAGAGTGTTTGGCTCTTCTTCCCAGCGCGTTTGAGTCCCCTCTTGCTGCTGCTCCGCAGGGGGGTTGTGTGTATATCGGGAAACGAACTGTGGGAATTTGTTTGTCCCATGATGATGATGGAGAAGGTGGTAATGGCGGTGGTCGCGCTCGTTTTCGAAGGCGTTACGGGGGTAGTTCTTCTTCTTCATCTTCTTCGTCTTCGTCTTCTTCATCTGGGCCTTCTTCAAGAGGGGAGAAAATCCTTGTAGCCAATCTCCCCTACCCAACTCAGGCAGAAGAAATTTATTTCGAGGTTAAAGTGGAGATCTCTTCATTTAGTGCCGCACCAAGTGTTGGAATTTTACCTCGAGAAGCTGCGTATCGCCAGACGTCCAGAAAATGGGGAGCTGGGAGCTATCGCTTGAGTTCCTTGGGACAAAAGATCTCTTTTGATGTCCGTGGAGAAAAGAAAGAAGATTATGGGACGCGGTGGGGGGACGAAACAACTGTGGGGGTGTATTTGAATCGAAGAACTGGATTGATTTGTTTTTCTCAAGACGGGAAGAATCTTGGGTCTGCGTTCAGGTTCACCTAAATTTTTTTATTTTGCTATGTTTTGTTTCATTTTGTTTTTATTTGTTTTTTTGTTTTGTTTCCATTTCCTCGATTCATTTTTCTATTTTCAACCCTTTATTTTCAACAGAGAAATACCAGATAATATCCCCTTTGTTGCTGCGGTATCTTCCCTCCCAGGCGCCCAATTTACTGTCAATTTTGGACAAGAACGATTTGATGTTGACATTTTCTCTGCTTTTGCAGATGCTGGGTCCTGTCTTCGAAGAAGTGATTCACCAAAAAAACCAGACGAGAAAGAAAACGAGAAAGAGAAAGAAAAAGAGTTAGATAAAGAGCAGAAACTCATGGTGGAACAGGTTCGGGAGGTGGTTTGCTGCCCAGAAAAACACGCGATGTTGGCTCTGGCACAAACTGATTGGAAAAGTCATGATCTTGCGATCAATTGGTACATCGATCATGCTGATATGCTCTCTCCTGTACACGAGGAGGAAGAAGAAGAGGAGGAGGGGGGGGGGGGAGAGGAAGATGAAGATGAAGTGATGGAAGGCGAAGATGGGGATGAAAAGATGGGAGAGAAAGGGGAGGAGGGGAAAGAAATGGACAAAGGGAAGGAGAAGGAGGATCCCCGCCCAAAAACTGGCGACCAAGTGCAAGACACCACGACCAAATCGGCGCCGGAGGCTTCACCAGAAGAATCATACAAGGAAAGAACAGCGCAGTTTGCCATTGGCAATGAGTTTTGTTTTTCTTCCGACGTTGTTCGTCCCCTCGCTCTCCGCGTCGACCCCCGGGAAGAGGAAAAAGAAGGCTCAACCGTCTCTGATCGAATCATTGCTGAGATTCGAAGCGTGCTCGAAACAGAAACAAACACTCCAAAGCTTGAAATTGCATCATTTGTAGCTCATCTCCAACAGCTATTTCTGAGTAATGAAACAGAGCTGGCTCTTCACACGATCCAAAACGCTTTCCCCGGACTGAGTGTTTCCCTCCAGGTCCCCCCTGAAACCCACCACCAAAAGCCCCCCTCCATGAGCTTGAGGTTGTCGGATGTTCGAATTGGGATGCTTGTCTCGATCTCAAAAGATGCGAGTCGCCATTTTCATGATCATGAGGCCTCTCTGCCTAACTCCCCCCCCGTTTGCTCTTCGTTTGTTCTTCCTGCAATGGAGCACACGGTGGGAAAAATTGGGCAAGTTTTTGCCTTTGACTCAATCCATGGGCTTGTTCTTGTGCGATTGTATGATCCAGAAATGGGGCAACTTGAGCAATGGTGGTACGATCTTTCTTCTCTCTCTTCTGTGGGCAACCCCGCCTTGGAAGGGATGCTTTCCTCGCAGATACTCTCTCCTCTCTACCCTCTCCAGCTTTCTCCCTCCCAGCTGTTGCAAGAATCGCTTTCTCTCAATATTTCCCAACTCTCTGCCCTCTCTCGGGCTCTCTTGACTCGTCTTTTGAAAATGGGAAAACAAGAGCAAATTTCACCTCGCCAAGTGGTTAAGTTGCACCAACAAACCTCATTTACCCAAGGGGGGCCTTCCACTGACCTTTCCTCTCTCACCTTCCCTCCTGATCTTTGCTTCCCTCCCCCGATCCCCACTCCCATTGCTCCTCCTCTCTCTTCAATTTGGGGGGAAAAGAAAGAGAACCTCTCTAAATTTCTCTTTCCTGTTTCAGGAGAAAAATCCGCTTGTGTTCATTTGGAAAACCATTTTTCGACCCTTTCGAGCTGTTTTCATGAAGCTATCAAACTCGCTTCCTCCTCTTCTCAAATCATCATCGATGCACAAGCCAAAAATGGCCCTGTTTTTGTTGGGGAAGAAGACGACAATGAACCCATTAGTGGGTTTTGTATCGTGATGAAACGATTTGCAACGCTTGGAAACTGTTCCGTTTTGGTGCACGATCATGACCCCCTCCAACAATCTTCTCATTTGGCGATGTTTTCGGGGCTTGATCAAGGGACAGACCCCTCTCTTCGCAGCAGTGGGCGGCGAAACAACAACCTCTCCCCCTCTCCTTCTGATCTCCAGTCTGTGACAGTGTGGCGAAAGAGGTGTGCTGTGTGTCTGCTGGGTCCTGAAAAGACCAAGGTTTCGTTTTCTATGGTATTTGTTCCGATTCACTCTTCTCTTCTGGAAGCATTTGTTCTTTCGGATTCGTTGCTGGAATTTCTTTCTTCTGAGGGAGGAGTGAGGAGGTTGGGGAGTCAGCACGCTGGTCCAGAGGGTTTCACAGCTGGACAATTCTTGAGCAAGCTCTTCTCTCTTGTTGTCGACTGTGTGTATAACCTGCAATATCCCACCCAAATCAAAATCGATTGCATCAGACTGCTTTCCAGAATTTTGTCGGTGAGCCAAGAGGTCCCAATGGAGAGCTGCTCATTGCCAATTGGGCGTCTTTCGAAGCTCCGAGTGGAGATGGAACACCTTTACGACTCTGAAAAACAGAGAAATCCCGATGCTTTGGTTTTTTCGACCTACTTCAAAGCTCTTTTTGAGCTGTTTATCATCCTCAAAAGGATCGCTCCTGAGGGGGTAGCATTACCTGGTCTTTCTTCTCAAACAAGACTTGGTTGTTCTGGGAAAGATAAAATGGAGGTTGATTCTGGGAGGGAAGGGAAAGAGCAGAAAGGAGGAAAGGAAGGGGATGATCAGAAAGGGAAGGGAGAGGGTAAAGAAGAGGCGACTCAGAAGGGGCCTGGGGAGAGCGAGGGCGAAGCTTTGGATAATTCATTGAATGATGATGAATTGCGACTTGCGATGGAACTATCGATGTCTTTGCAGCCTTCTTACTCTTCTTCTTCTTCTTCTTCTTCTTCTTCTTCTTCTTCTTCTTCTCCTTCTTCTTCTCCTTCTTCTTCTTCTTCTTCTTCTTCTTCTTCTTCTTCTTCTTCTTCTTCTTCTTCTTCTTCTTCTTCTTNTCTTCTTCTTCTTCTCCTTCTTCTTCTCCTTCTTCTTCTTCTTCTTCTTCTTCTTCTTCTTCTTCTTCTTCTTCTTCTTCTTCTTCTTCTTCTTCTTTTTCTTCTTCTTCTTCTTCTTCTTCTTCTTCTTCTTCTTCTTCTTCTTCTTCTTCTTCTTCTTCTCCCTCTTCTTCTCCTTCCTCTTCTCCCTCTTCCTCTTCTTCTTCCTCTTCCCCTTCCTCTCCCTCTTCCTCTTCCTCTTCCTCTTCCTCTTCCTCTCCCTCTCCCTCTCCCTCTCCCTCTCCCTCTTCATCTTCCTCTTCTCCCTCTCCCTCTTCTTCATCCTCCTCTTTGTTTCCCCCCACCTTCCCCCCCTATCTTCGTTCAATATTTGGAGAAAATCCCCTAGGAGGCCATCATACCACATCTTCCCCCTCTTCTCCTTCAAAATCCAAAAAAGGAGGCTCTTCGAAACAAAGAAAAGAGCCAGAATGGTTCAAGAAGGGGCTCTCTGCCTCACTGTTTCTCTCTTACCTCCAAGACCAAACCAAACAACAACAGTCTGAGCTAGACCACCTCCAGCTCACAATTCTCGAAGAACCCATTAAAAATGTCCTCCAAACCTCCCTCAAAGGAGGGATGATTGTCGTGGACAACCTCCCCGTTGTTCCACACGAAAAAACATTTTTGGTTGTCAAAGCCATTCGCCATACCCTTGCCGAAAAAGAGTGTGGAAGACCTTGGTGGATTTACGTCCCTCACTCTTTCCTTCCCCCTCCAGAGGTCCCCTCTAACCCTCCTATTGGCCCTTCCCCCCCCATTGCGGACCCGCCTGGAGTAGTGTATACGCGCCCTTTTGCTGTTGTGGTGATGAATGATCCTTCCAAGACCTCTGAAGCGTTGCGGGCAATGAATAATTTGCAGCTGAAAGATGAGCCTCTCTTCCGTGCTGCTCGAAAGCCCGCTCCCTCCTCTTCCTCCTCTTCCTCTTCGACTCAGCTCAAAGCAAAAAATCTTGTCTCTTACCAAGACAAAGAAGAAGTCTTTGTTCAATTTTGCGCGTCGATATTGGCCACCCCTGAATCAAAAGTCGAACCCAAGGCCCTCTCTGCGGCCTCTGAAATCTTTTATCGCTTTGCCACCGAGAAAAAGGGGGAAGATAACGCCTCCAGGAAGCGAAAGCACACCCCTGGGGGAGGTGTGGTCCATATTCTCACCCACACTCGTCTAACAGCTTTGATAAAGGTGGCTGGGAAAAGTTGGCCTTTTCCTTCTGTCGCTTGTGTGCTTGGCTCTGGCTCTGTGGAGGCTGGAGATGCAGCAACAAAAGCTCCCGAGGGGGTCACGCATAGCCAGTTTTTGGAGCTGTTTCGGGGAGCTTGTATTGACAACCCGCCCGGGACGATGCGCTTTCTCTTTACTTTGGGGTATGATTTTCATTTGATTCGGAATCGTTATTGTGAGTATGAGAAAGATTTGAAGGAAGCGATGGAGACTTTTCGGATGGAGGTGTGGAGGGAGCTGGATGGCCATCTTGTTAAATTCGTGGAGGATCTGGCAGGAGAGGCGGCTTGCGACCCATTCCAATTGCCAATTGATCGGCTTGGGCCAATGCCATTATCTTCTCCTTCGTCTCCTCCTTCTTCCTCTTCTTCTTCCTCCTCCTCCTCCTCCTCCTCTTTTTCTTCCTCCTCCTCCTCCTCCTCTTTTTCTTCCTCCTCCTCCTCCTTCTCCTCCTCTTCTTCCTCTTCTTCTTCCTCTTCTTCCTCTTCTTTCTCTTCTTCTTCCTCCTCTCCCTCTCCCTCTCCCTCTCCCTCTCCCTCTCTCTCTTTCTCTCCTTCTCCTTCTCCCTCTCCCTCTCCCTCTCCCTCTCCCCCTTCCCCGTCCCTCCAAGCCTTCGCCACTCCCACAAACACCTCTTCTGGAGTCCCAAAAGCCCTAAACTCAGTCTCTCTCCCTGCCCTTCGTCTTCGTTTTGCTTTTTTGAAGCTGCTTAATCGCCATGTTTCTGATATTTTGCCGATGATTGAGATGAGCCTACCTTCTCATGGTACTCATCGCTCACTTCTTTTTTCGGCTGTTCTTCAATCGAGGTTTTTTTTTGTTTGATTGCTTGATTTTTGTTTTGTTTTTGTTCTATTCAATTCTTTTAATGTGTTTTGTTTTTTTGTGTTGCTTTTTGTTTGTTTTGTTTTTTTTGACCATTTTCCTATCCAGAAAACTGCTCTTCAATTGTGTTAAAATGACGTTTTCCCAACTGGTCCTTCAAAAAGTCAGCTACGATGTCTCACAGCCAACAGTCACTCTGGACCGCCTCCTCTTAACATCAAAAAAGAAAGAACACGCCCAAGAACCCACCACTTCAGAACCAATGTCCAACACCAAACGAAACACAGACACCGACCGTATTTTGAAAAAAACTGCGTTTGGGATCGCTTATGAACAACTGGCCAAACTCGACCCGAAATTGTTCCGAAAGAAGAAACCAAGCGGCGCAGACCCCCACTTTTCTCTGAAAATTAATTTTTTGGGAGAAAATGTGCAAGGAGATAGTGGGCCTTATCGTCAGTTTTTCAGTGATGTCGCCCAAGAGCTGCAAAGTGGGGCGCTCCCTTTCTTTGTTCCTTGCCCAAATGCGCTGACTGGGGGGTCTCAGAGCCGAGATAAGTTCATTTTGGCAGCTTCCAGGTGTCGTTCTCTGGACGATCTGAGCTTCTTGCGGTTTGTGGGGATATTGATGGGAATGGCTATTCGAACCTCTGTTCTCCTACCGCTTGATCTCCCAGCTTTTTTTTGGCTTCCTTTGGTTGGAGAGGAGGTTTCGTTGTCCCATTTGTACGAGGTGGATGAAAGTGTTCAAGGTCTCAACGCGATTCGAATGAGCGATTCGGAGATGTGGGAAGGAGAAACCTGCTCTTTTTACGAAACTTTTGAATGTACTCTCGGAGATGGGAGCAGGGTCCCGCTCATTCCTGACGGCAAAACCTCTCAAGTTACCCATCGAAATCGAAACAAATATTGTGATTTGGTGGAAAAAGTTCGCTTGAATGAGTCTCTCCCCGGGGTAGCAGCGATTGCTGAGGGGCTGTCGTTGGTTGTTCCAAGTTCATTGTTACAAATTTTTACTTGGGAGGAGTTGAGTTGGAGGATTTGTGGGAAACCGCATATCGATGTGGGGTTGTTAAGAAGAAATACCAAATATGGATCGACGGGAGGTTCTGTCAGGTATGTTTTTTTTGCTCTTCTCTCTCTATTTTTCGGAAATAATCTAACTCCCTTCCCCCTTCCCAAAAAAAAAAAAAAAAATCACAATAATGACAGATTCGAAAATACCCCAGTTGTGACATTCTTCTGGGATTTACTCAAAGAACTCTCCCAAGAAGACCTCCGAAAATTTGTGCGATTTGCTTGGGCCCAGGAGCGACTCCCTGCTGACGACGCTGAATTTGCGAGAACAAACACAAGAATGTTATTGAAACCTTTTGTGACATCTTCTCCTGACACGACTTTTCCGAAGGCGGATACTTGTTTTTTTAATGTGATGTTGCCGGCTTATTCGACTCAGGTTTGTGGAGGGGAGAATAATTTTGTGTTTTGTGTTTTTTTGATTTTGTTTTTTGTTTTTATTTTTATTGTCAGTGATTTTTCTAACCAACCTCCTTTCTCACCAACAGGAAATCTTGAAAGAAAGACTCCTTTTTGCCATCAACAACACAAGCAACATGGACGCCGACCAACCGGACGGAAGCAACACCTTGTTTTCGAGTGACGGTATTCCCATTGGATTTACAAATGATGACGAGGACGAAGAAGGGGTTCTCTTTTTATGAGGCGAAAAATAAAAGTTTCTCCTGAGCATGAAAATAGAAAAGAAAATGAAAATGGCTGTTTGTTCTTTTCTGGAAAATAATGTAACACATTTCAATTTTCCCATATTTCGAAATATAGAGCGCTAAATATTTAGCAATACCATCGCTAAATAAATCATTCCTCTTTTCTTCCGAAACCTCCCTTCTTATCACCCCTTCTTTTTAACAATGCTTTCGTTTGGAAGAAATATCACTCGAGCAATGGGAGCCTGTGGAGCCAACCTTGCCCCCCGCTCCACCCTCGCCCTCCCTCCCTCCGTCTTGTCCTCCTCTTCTCTCCTTTCCTCCTGCAATTACTCCACCGCCTTGACCTCTTTGTCGGAAGAAGAAGAAATGTTGAGAGAAACTGTGTCTCGATTTGCAGAGGAAAAAATTGGCCCAAAAGTTGCTGAAATGGACCAAAATCATAAGGTTGATGGGGAGGTGATGAAAGGAATGTTTGAACAAGGGTTGATGGGGATTGAGATTCCTGAGAAGTATGGTGGAGGAGGCATGTCTTTTTTTGACTCCATTATTGCTATTGAAGAGATTGCGAAAGTTGATGCGTTTGTTTTTTTTTGTTTTTTGTTTTTTTTTTTTTTTTTTTTTTTTTTTTTTTTTTTTTTTTTCCTCTCCTCCTCATCTTTCACCTGATAATCCCAACACCCTCTTCTTCCCTCCCCCCCACACAGTGGAGTCGGCGTAATTTGCGACGTCCAAAACACCCTCATTAACAATGCCTTCATGTGGATGGGAAATGAAGCACAAAAAGAAAAATATTTGAGTATGTTGGCGACCTCGTCGGTGGGGAGTTTTTGTTTGTCTGAGTGGGGGAGTGGGACCGATGCTTTTGCTTTGAAAACTGCGGCTAAGGAGGATGGGAATGATCATTATGTGTTGAATGGGACAAAGGCTTGGATTACTAATGCTGCTGAGGTTTGTGGGTGTGGGTGTGGGTGTGGGTGTGGGTGTGGGTGTGGGTGTGTTGTTTGATTGTTTGTTGGTGCTATTTTCATGAAAAGAACTCTTTGGTTTTTTTGATTTGTTTCTTTCTCTGGAAAAAAAAAAAATATTAATCCAAAACCCCAGGCCAATGTTTTTATTGTATTTGCCAACGCTGATTTCTCTCGTGGCTACAAAGGCATCACTGCATTCATTGTTGAAAGAGATTTTGAAGGTGTCTCTGTTGCCAAGTTTGAATCTTTCTTTCTTCTCTTCCTTTCTTCTTCTCTTCCCTTTTTCTCTTCCGCTCTTCCTTTTCTTATTTTTGTTTTTTTTTTCATAACCACCACATCATCACAACACACCAACACCAACACCAACAACAAAGAACTGAAGACAAGCTTGGAATTCGTGCTTCTTCCACCTGCGAAATCACATTCAATGATGTTCGTGTTCCAAAAGAAAATATTTTGGGAAATTATGGAGAAGGGTATAAAATTGCCATTGGTGTGTTGAATGAAGGCCGCATTGGGTTTGTTTTTTCTTTCTTTTTCCTTTTTTTTTTCTTTTCTTTCTTTTTTTTCTCTTTTTTTTTTTTTCTTGTCCTTAATCCTTTCCTCGTTTTCTCATCAAAAAAAAAAAAAAGAATTGCTGCTCAAATGTTGGGGTTAGCTCGAGGAGCCTTGTCAAAAACTATCCCTTATTTGATGGAAAGAAAACAATTTAATCAGCCAATTGGTGAATTCCAAGGTTTGTTTTGTTTTATTTTGTTTGTTTTTGTTTTTGTTTTTGTTTTTGTTTTTGTTTTTGTTTTTGTTTTTGCTTTTGCTTTGTCTTTCTTTACCCTTGTTCATTATTACTCTCCCTCCAGCCATGCAACACCAATATGCTCGCTGTTCTGTCAACATTGAAGCTGCCAAATTGTTAGTCTACAATGCCGCTCGTCTGAAGGGCGAGGGAAAACCTTTTATCACTGAAGCTGCGATGGCTAAACTTCATGCTTCCGAGGTTTTTTGTTGAATTTTATTTTATTTTTCTTTATTTTTTTATTTTTTGTGCTCCCTGATGAAAATTTCGATTTCTAAAATTTAAACCCCCCCCCCCCAAAAAAAAAAAAAAATGTAGGTGGCTGAGTCTGTGTCATCTCTTTGTATTAACATGTTGGGAGGGGTTGGTTTCACTCGTGACATTGGGGTTGAGAAATATTACAGGTTTTTTTTTGTTTTCTTTTTTTCTCTGTTCCCCCCCCCAAAAAAAAAACAATCTCACACCACCCACAACAATACAGAGACTGCAAAATTGGTCAAATTTATGAGGGAACCTCGAACATTCAACTCCAAACGATCGCTAAAACGATCATGAAGGAATACAAATAAATCAACAGAGAATGAAAAGAAGAAATGAACAAAATAAAAAAGAGTAAACCAACAGATTCTGTTTTATTTGGTTGCTGATCTTTGGTTTTTTTTTCTTTGGTTCATTTTTTTGGTTCATTTTTTGGTACTGGATTGTTGAAAGTCGAATTTTTGGGAGAACTCGAACAAACAAACAAGCAAATGGGTTGAGAACTTTGCCTACAAGGGAGATAGAAAGAAAGAGAGAAAAGAGAGAAACGGTTGGCTTTGTGAGGAGTTGGTCTTGGTGAGGAGTTGGTCTCGTGGGCTATGAAGGAGAGAGGTGTGTCTGACTTTACAACGACAAAAAAAAAGAAAACAAAGAAAATTCCCCTAGGGGTGATAAGGGTCATACCGAGCCACCTCTTTCTTTGGAATAAACCGAGCATACCCAGAAGAAGAAGAAGAAGGAGCTCCTCCTCCCGCACCCCTATCCTCGCTCCCACTCGCCGCGATTTCCACCGCTGATTTAACTATATCCCAGTCAGTCCCTGCAAGAGCTGCCAGGGCACTTGAAAATGAAGAGGAAGAGGAAGAGGAAGAAGGATCGGAAGCGAGGGTGGAAGAGGAAGAAGAGCCCCCCCCAGCAACAGCAGTTTCTTGGGGATAGTGGGGAGGGTGAGTGGGGGGGTAGTGGGTAGAAGGGTAGCGGGGGTCCTGGGGAGGAGGGTAGTGGGAAGAGGGAGGGTGGGTGAGAGATTGGTGGGGGGGAATATCAGAGGGGCGAGGAAGAGGGGGTTGGTCGGTGGGATGAGAAGGGTGGGGGTGTTGAGGGTAAGGGTGAGAGTGAGGGTGAGGGTAAGATTGAGCGTGAGGTTGAGGGTAAGGGGGGTGTTGAGAATGAGGGGGAGGGTGAGGAGGGTAATGGGAGGGGGGAGGGTTGTCATGGTTGGGTGGGGGAGCGCCAGAGGGAGAGCGTTGATCATATTTTGGGGGATAACCACTCCCTCCCTCCTCCCTCCTCCACCCCCCTCTCTCCCCTCGATCCCTTTCCCTGTCCCTATCTCTCTCCCAATCTCTTCCTCTCTCCCAATCTCTTCCTCTCCCCCCCCACCTCTCCCGATCACGCTCCCGATCCCGATCCCTGTCCCTGTCTCTTCCGTATCTGTCTCCATCTCTCTCTCTATCTCTATCTCTATCTCTTCCATACCTCTCTCTCTCTCGATCTCTATCTCTCTCTCTCTCTCTGGGATCTCTCTCTCTATCCCTCTCCCTGTCCCTATCCCTGGGATCCCTATCTCTCTCCCTGTCCCTCTCCCTATCCCTATCCCTGGGATCCCTATCTCTCTCCCTCCCCCATCGATCATTTGGATGCCTCCCTCTCTCATCCCCAATGCGATCAGGGCTTCCCTGAGGGAAGGGTTGGACGGGGGGTGGGGGTCGACCATTTTCGTTTCTTGGAAATTTTTGGTTCTCCCAGTTTCTTTCATCGTTTCTTCCTCGATCTCTTCCGCGGTTGTCTCTGTTTTTTTGGAGTATGATTTTGAGGAAGGAAGGAAGGAAGGAAGGAAGAAAGAAAGAAAGAAAGAAAGAAAGAAAGAAAGAAAGAAAGAAAGAAAGAAAGAAAGAAAGAAAGAAAGAAAGAAAGAAAGAAAGAAAGAAAGAAAGAAAGAAAGAAAGAAAGAAAGAAAGAAAGAAAGAAAGCATACCCAAATCTGTGAGCTTTATCACTTGTTCTTTTTGACTGTAAGAAGTTGTGAGGAAAGGAATAAAATCAAGGGTAGACATTCGGTTTCACTTTTTTTCTTCTGTTTTTCATACAACATTCTTGTCCATTTTCTTTTAAGAGCCTTCTATCCAACAACAAAACAAAACAAAAACCTTTTCAACAGTTAAATTCTTTCCAAAAAAAGGAGATTTGTTGAGCACAGAGACGCATAGATTAGCTTGCTCGGGTGTCTCCATTCGAAGAAACCCATACCCTCTTGAATTACCTGTCGTGAGCACAAGAAAAGAAGAAGAGAAAGGAATCGTAAATAAAAAAGGAAAAGGAAGGGGAGGAGGAAGGGGGAAAAGAAAAAAAAAACCATCTTTTTCACGGGTAATAACACATTGCACTGCCTTTCCATAAGTAGATACCAGAGTTTCCAAATCACTCTCTTTCACACTGAAGAAAGGAGAAAAGAACAAAATGAGCGTTTGTATTTTTTGGGAGGTGATGGTCCAACTATCACCAAAAAAAAGAAGAGAAAAAAGAAAAAAGAAGAAGGGAAAAGAGGGAGGACCTTGATGCCAAGTTTCCAAAATAGAGAGAGTCCCCTGCATTAGCACTGAGGTCACCACTTTTCTGTAAAAAAAGAAAAAGAAAAGAAAAGAAAAAGAAAAAGTAAGTCATCTAAAAAAAATTCTTTCAAAGAAAAGAAACAAAAATAAAACAAACTTATCAAAAAAAATCAATAAAAAAAAATAAAAACAAAAAAAAACCTTGAACTTATCCCCATCAGGAGGAACCCGACCCCTCTCACGATGACCTTGTTGTTGACCTTCTCGATGCCCTTCTCCAGGGCCCTCCCGATTCTCACGATATCTATGACCTTCCCGCTGACCCTCACGATGCCCTTCCCACTGGCCTTCTTGAGGGTCTTTTCGCTGATGTTGTTGACCTTCCCAATGATGACCTTCTCCGGGAGGGCCTTGGTGATGGTACCCTTGATGAAGATGCTCTCCCCCACCGCCACCACGGAAACCCTCCCGAGGATGTTCATCTCGGCGATGATCATCAAGAGGCTGCTTCTCTCGCCCCTCACGGTGGTCATATCTTGGGTTTCCACCATCAAACCTTTGTCTTGGGTCATTTAGAGGAGGGGGGTGGGGGGGGTGTCTGCCTGCTGGATGAGAGGATGGTTTGTCTGGGTATGATGATTGGGGTTGATGCTGGTGATACTCATGCTGTGGTTGTGCTCCTGCAGCAGGTGGAGTCTGCTGTTGTAAGTGATGTGCTTGCTGTGAGTGTGATGGTTGTGAATGTTGTCCGTGTGGTGGTGGAGGTTGATGTGGAGTCTGCAAAAGAGCTGATCCTCCCCGATTAGATGATTGAGGATCTTGGGCGACCTGACTGGCCTGGATGGCCTGAGTGGATTGGAGGATGTGGCCACCACCCTGGGTGGGATGCCTGGCCTGCATTTGTTGAGTGGGAGGGGTGCTTGCTGCTGGTCCCCCATATTGTTGAGGGAGGTGGAGAGGAAGATCGGATTGAGTGGTTTGATTTGGCCCTTTTTGAGAGTTCGTGCCTGGTGCTGGTGCCCCTAAAGCAGCAATTTGCTCTGTTTTTGCAAAAGAGCCCGGATTCTCCCCAAACCCTCCCGCAGAAACACCGCCCCGATTCCCCCCCCTCCCCATCCCCNAAAAAAAAAAAAAAAAAAAAAAAAGAAGAACCCAAGCTCAAGGGGAAAGAGACTCTTCTTTCAACTCCAACAACAACAACAACGCCAGAGGAAAACGCCAAACAAAACAAAAAAAAAACAGCCAAAAAAGTTCGTTAAAAAAAAAATATCTAATAGACATCTTTTATAAATGGACATCAAAATAAATCCAAACCATTTCAAAAAGGTAACAACTAACTGTTGTTGGGGACCGTTGAAAAAAAATCCAACAACAGTTTTCCCATCCCCTCCTCACCCAACATGACAACTCCTGACAGCAGTTTTGCCTCCTTCGCCTCCGAAGATGAAGAAGATGATTTTGAGATCACTTTTAACAGCCCCTTGAAACGCCAACTTGGGATTCATGATCCCAAGATCGCCCAATCCCCCCTCCAAGACGAAAATGTGGAGAGTACCAACATCATTGCCCCCCTCTCCACTGGCTGCCAGGCTAAAGAAGAACCTGAAAAGGAAGAAACTGAAGAGGAAAAGCTGAAGAGAGAGATCCAAGAAGAAACAGAGCGCCTACGACAAGAAAGAGCGAAGGAAGACGAAGAAAGAAGAAAGCGACTAGCTCGCGCTCAAAAGCGACGAGCTGTCTCGGCTACGGTGAAACCAGAGGAACGAGATGAGTCTGAGCTTACTGAGAAGCAGCTCTTGGCTCGCAAAAAGAGAGAAGAACAAAGGAAAGAAATGATGAAAAGGAGGAAAGCCATGCAAGCACAGAAAAAACAGCAGCAAGAAGGCGCACTTGCTGTGGCTCTTGGAGCCGCTTCTGTTTTCGACCCCACCTCCTCCCAAGAAGTCGCCACGACCTCTTCTATTTTCGACCCCACCTCTTCCCAAGAAGTTGTCACTATCTCTTCTCCCATTTCCCGAGAAGAAGACACAGCCCCTTCTTCTCCCATCATCACCAAAGAAGACCCATCCCCTCTCATCGAAACATTCCAACGATCATCACCTAAATCATCTCCTGTCAAGGTATCCTCACCCCCAGTCTCACAAGCATCCTCTCCCAAACTCTCCCCTATCACAACGACTCTCTCCACCACCTCTCTCGAGTTGTCTCCAATTAAAGCACCAAAGCCTGAGCAGTCGAAGGCCGAAGAGGAAGGTTTTTGTTTTTCGAGTTTGGGGCTCCCATCTTTCGCCGATATGACCGAGGTTTCTTTTTTCTTATTTTTTTCTTTTTATTTTTTTCCCCTTACTTTTATTCCATAGACAGAAGAGGCAGAAAACGAGTCCCTCTTGAAAATGGAGTTGACGTTCTTGCAAAAAAAGTATGACAAAGAAGTAAAGGCCAGAATGCAACTCCAGAAAGTCTTGGTCGAGTACAAAAAGACAATTGAGTCCCTCGTGGGTATGTTTCCCCCCTTTTTTCGTTATATTGCATTGTTTTGTATTTTGCATTACGCTGCATCATTGTATTTCCTTTGCATTGTCTCTCATCTTAATTATTTCTCTCTTTATTCCTCTTATTTTCTTTTATTTTCTGATTTTATTCCTCTTTCAGGACAAAAAAAAACCGACTCAGAAATGGTCGATAAGTTAAAAAAAGCGGAATCTCAAAGTGCTGAAGCTGAGAAACAACTCCACCACTTGAAGAAAGAAATGGAGGTGATTGCTTCGGCTTCTCAAGAAAAAGAGACTAGAATTCAAGCTCTGCAGGGTGAGGTGGATAGCCTCAACTCCCGTCTCTCAGGTTCCTTTCCTTTCCATATTTTTTTCTTTTTCTTTTTCCTTTTCTTTGTAATTTAGTCTCCGATTTCTTTTTCGATCTTCAGAAAATCTGCGGTCAGGCAAGGAAAAGCAAAAGGGGATTGAGAAAGCTCAACAAGAAGGGAGACGAGCAGCTGAGGAAGTTCGTTTCTTTTTTATGATTTTTTGGATATATTTCCCTCATTTTCTTTGTTTACTCCTCACCCCTTCTCCTCAGGAATTGTTCCTTTGGAAATCGAAGTGTGAACGGGCAGAAACTCAAGTTGAAATCTTTAAAAGGATTGCTGACATCAAAGAGCAAGAAAACAACAAACTCACTCAAATTTGTGATGAGCTTCTTTCTTTTCTGGAGGAAAAATAAAATAGGACCTATTTAGTTGATGTCCCATGGCGCCTTAGTGAGTGAATTTCACCTTGCAAAGAATACAAAACTTGCAAATAATATAAAACTTTATAGAGTTGGAAAATCATGAAAGCAAATACTCAGTTCTTCGCTCAATGGTCATGGTTCGAATCGGGTTGATAGCTAGGAGGTTCAGCAGAAGACACATCATATGTAGAGTCATACTGAGAACTCAACCCAGAGGAAGGAGGAGGACCGGCAGTCCCAGCACGAAGAAAAGTGGGAGCTGATGCATTACCAGCTTCAGAGGCCTCCCCCTCAGCACCACTCGCATCAAAGTCGCCACTTTGTATGATCTGAGATCGAACAGTTTGTCGTCTTTTGTCTTTGCATTGGGTAATCCACCTCTTCCTTCGATCCAGAGCCATTTTTCCACCAGCTACAGGGGCAGCAGCCGCTGGGATCAAAGCAAGGCTGAGTCCAGCAGTGAAAGGAACACCAGCAATCCCAGCACAAACCATGCTAAAGAGAAGATGTCAGGAAAAGAGGGGAAGAGAGAAATCAAGAGAAGAGAAGAGAAGAGAAACGAAGAAAAGAAAAGAGAAGAGAAGAGAAGAGAAGGGAAAAGAAGAGAAGAAAAAAGAGAAGAAAAGAAAAGAGCAAAGAAAAGAGAAGAAAAAAAGACTTACGTTGCTGAGGCAATCCCACAAACACCAACACCAACCCCATAGCCAGCATTCTGCATCCCCCTCTTGGCCTTTTTCGCTCGGCCCACTTTCATTGGTTGGACGTTATACTCAGCAAATTCTTGGTCTTCTTGTCGCCAAAACGCCTTTGTCTTCTTCCTGCAGAATTTCTTCCCACAAGGCAAACCATCGGGAAGCTTGATCAGACAAAAACAACAATACTTATTATCACAAGCTGGGCAACGAATGACGAGTGTCATCAACGGATCATCGTTCCACGATTTACAAACAGGACAAGTTCGAATATCCAAAGGAGCCATCCCAGCCATCGACTCAGTCCTCGATCTCCCCTGAGACTCCCCTTGCTGCATCGATGCAAAATTCGGTTGACCTTTTTCGAAGGGTTTTTCGTCTGGTTCATCTGCAAAATAGACCGGAAAGTCATCATCCTTCATTTCTGGAGCAGAACTCCCAGGGTACTCCCCTGAGGACGGTCCCCCTCCGCCATAGCCTGAACAACTCCCCTCATAAGGCCCTCCTCCATACGCCCCCCCTCCTCCTCCATAAGCCACCCCTCCATAAGAAGAACCCCCACCCCCCCCATAACCCCCCCCTTCATAATACCCAGGCGTGGGTTGCCCGGGCGCTGGGTAACCCCCAGGAGCGGAGTAGCCGTTAGGGGGTGGATAACCGTTAGAAGGTGGGTAACCACTTGGGGGTGGGTAACCGCCACCAGAACGACCACAATTTCCATATCCCCCATCTGGGGTGCCATAAACAACGCCGGTGGAAGAAGAGGTTTGGCTGCGGGGAGCGTTGGAGAAGGAAGGAGGGGGGGCTCCTCCTTGGGGGGTGTAGCTGTCTGTTTGGCCAAAGGGGACGAATGATTCGCCGTAGGAGATGTGGCCTTGGGAGGAGGAACGGGGTTTGCTGTTGACGCGGTTGTTGTTGTTATTGTTGTTGTTATTGCTGTTGTTGTTGGGTCCATCAAAGGGAGAGGGAACACATACTGTTTCACTATCGTCTTGACATTCTTGTTTTCCTTTGCCTTTGCTTTTTTTCTTTTTGTCAGAGGGCATACCACAACGAGAAGAGTTCGTTTTTCTACCGAAGTGGTTTGGTTCTCACTCAAACAGAGGGGCGGAGGAAGTGTCTGTTTGTATGTATCGCACCACACTTTCCAAAAAAGGAAATTTAATACAAAAAAAGAAAAAGCGAACCAAAGGGGCGGGCAATTTGGTTTGTTTATTTTGTTCACTTTGTTGCACTTGTCTGTTCTTCATTTTTATTTCATTTTTCAGACAAGAAGTTTTGCTGTCACCGCATCCAAGAGGAGAAACCCTTCTTCAGAGACCCTCACTCGCTCGTTGTCGATCTTGATGAGCTCCCTTGCCACAAGTTCATCAACAGCCTCGTTGTTGATCACTCCACGATCCACCGCATCACTCCACTGGGAAAGAGGAAGACCCTTGGTCATTCTCAACCCAACCAATATTCGTTCCATGACAACATCTTTCCCTGAGATAATCTCTTCTTGGTCAACCCTCGATCCATCTCCTTCCATTGCCTAAATTCAAGTTTAGAAAAAAAGAATAATTACAACAAAAAGAGGAAAATTTTGCAAAATCCTTGAACTGTAACCTTTGTCCATTGTTGAGGAGACATAATTTGGCGAAGACCAACTCTTCTTTTGGTTTTCTCAGCCGATTCAATGGATGATTGGGGTTCTTTCTCTTTCAGGGAGTGATAATCTGCACCGACTGAAAATCGGCTGTGAGCTCCTGGTCCAACACCAATGTAATCGCCCATTGTCCAATATGCCATGTTATGGGCACATTCATGTCCTTTTACTGTAGGGGGTTGTTATTTTGAGAAGGAGATTGAAAAAAGAGAAGGAATAAAGGGAAACCAAAAAATGAACAAATAAAACAAATACCAAGCAAATAACCAAAACAAGTAAACAAACAACATAAGGAATAAAAATGTGTGGTGTATTACCTGCAAAACTTGAGGTTTCATATCTATCAAACCCTGCTCTCTGTCAAAAGGAATGATTTTCTTGGCCAAAAAAATAAAATAAAACAACAACAACAAAAACCAACTTTTGTTTCTTCCAAGTTAATGTGCATCATCTCAACAACAGATTTTTCAGAAGTAAGGTGTCGGTTTCCTTTCCGAACCAATTTATGGAGTTGAGTTCGTGGTTTTAGAGTAAGAGAGTACAAAGATAAATGTTTTGCGCCAAGTGAGAGAGCCTAAAAAAAAAAAAAAAAAGAATTCAAAAGAAATAAAAAAAAAGAAAGAAAGAGGATATCTTTTTTTTTCAATTGCCATTTTCCAAAGCAGATTGTTCACCTGTCGTAGCTCTTGTCTCCATTCATCAGGAGAATCCTCTCTTGTCCGGCCATAAATGAGATCAATACTCACTTGATCAAACTCATCAGTTGCAATTTCACATGCTCGAAAGGCCTATTGGAATTTTAGTTTTGAGAAGGGAGAAGGGGGGAGGGAGAGGAGGGAAGGGAGAGGAGGGAAGGGAGGAGAAGGGAAAGAAAACCTCGGCTGCGGTGTGCTTTCTGTCCAAAATTTGAAGGTCTTTCTCCCTATTATTACATTTGGTGAGTTGTGTGTTGGAAACTTAGAGGTTTCTTGAGGTTTGAAGCAAAAACAAACAAACAGGAATACCTGAGTGATTGGATCCCAAGAGAAAGACGAGTGATTCCCATTTCTAAAAGACAAAAAGGGATCAAAAAAAGAAAAAAAAGAAAAAAAAAGAAAAAAAAGAAAGCAAAGAAAAAAAGAAAGCAAAGTTTCTTTCGTCTTTGTAGGTTGGAAATAATTGTTGGTTACCTTTCCAATTTGAGGCTGTTTGATTGTCTTTGAGATCACCTGGATTGACTTCCATTGTAATTTCCATCTGTGGTTCTAAAAACAAAACAAAACAAACAAATCAGTTCAAACCTCAACAAACACAAAATGAGCCTCAACAAAAACAAACCACCAAGTTCTTTTGCTGCTTGGATGACAGAGAAGAGGGTTTCAGGTCGGGCAAGAGAAGGGGTTCCACCTCCAAAATATAAAGTTTTATATTTCTATCTTTTTTTGTAAGTTTTTGAGAAATGCGGGGTGGGAAGGAAGAAACAAAAAAGCAACAAACTCTTTTCCCAAGAAGGGCCCAAAAAAATTTGATTTGTTTTACAAGTCCCTATTGAAGACTAAATTAAACCCCAAAAAGAAGAGAGAGAGAGAGAGAGAGAGAGAGAGAGAGAGAGAGAGAC
>MUHK01002060.1:0-28133 GCA_002151225.1 Paramoeba pemaquidensis
GCGTTTACGCCCCCCACTACTTCCGATTCATTAATAAAGCAATGAGTCAGCGTTGTTTATTTACACGCTCTTTCTCACTTTCTTCCTTCACAACAATCTTTATTTCTTTCTTTTGCTTTCTCTTTTCTACTTCACTACTGGTCGGGTCGCTCGTACGCGAATCCTGCCAGCCACTTTCCTTGAACGGGTTGCTCGTACACGAACCCCGTTCACAATTTATTATAAATAATGTGAAACTTTGGGAGTGCTTGTGTAAGTAGAATATTTAAATGTTTAATATCTTGATTTAACATTGCTTTTTGTTGAGGAGAAATAAAATCTAATTCAGCACTGGGGAATGTTCCATATGAGTGAAACCATTCTATAGTATTGTTGTAGCGAAGGAGGAGTGTCCAATGTCCACTATTGTGTTCATTTTCGATTAAAATAATTTTCCATGATTTATTTCAACTCCTTGGAAGGAGTTGTTGAATAGAATTATAATTTGCTAATTCTGAGTATTTGGTTATGTTTTTGAAATCTCTTTTACCAAAGTAGCAAGTGAGATCACCATCTGTAATTTCTTCTTTTATTTGTTGTTGAAGTTTTTGTTTGTTAGGATTTTTTAAATGATTTAAATAATGTTGGAGATTAAATTTTTTCACCATCTATATAAAATATTGTGATTTTTTTTTCTTTGTAGAATATGAGTATTGAACTTGTTGCTGTTATAATTACAGGAGTTATTTCCGCTTTTGATTTTATTGTGAATGTTGCCACCTTATGCTTCACAGGAAGAGGAAGAAGAGATTGTTGTGGAGTTCATTTGGAACATGATGATAGTAATAGATCATCACCCCCGAGAAATTCAAATGAATAATTACAGCCACTTTTCCTTCCCACTTTGTGTCTCCCTCTCCGCCTCTCTTTAAAACTTTCTTTTTAATTGTTTGTTTGTTTTCATCTTTGATTACTTTCACACTTCTCCAGTCCGTCGGATATCCTACTAACCCTTCTCTCTTTTTTAAAACTTTCTTTATTTGAAAATAAATCCATCCGTAAGTTTTCTTACACATGAGAAACCATGAAAACTCATTTTTTTACCCATTTCCAGAAAGCCATTTGGACGTCTAAACACTCTGTAGAATGACCGTTGCGCATGTTTTAGAGCCATTTAGTGAGAAATCGTGTTATGGACCATTTTGGACGTTTTGGGAGTGTTTTGTGAACCATTTTGAGCGTTTTGGGNTCAATTCGAGGTGGCAGAACAAAGATGTGTGTTCATTGCCGACAGCAAAATAATAAATACTCAAAATGCAATCTTCACAACAAAACAAGATGTCGCTTGTGTGGAGACGGGAAACAAATCAAAATCAAAAGAATGGTTTATAATTCAAAGAAACATGACATGAAACTTGATCGATATGATGCAAACAATCATGTGGACTATTGTTTCATTGAGCAACTGATGGATGAGTCAATGAACTGTTCTATTTGCAATAGGAATATGCAACTGATAACAACAAATGTTTCATTGTGTACTCTGATGCAGAAAAGTTTAAAAGTTGGTTTTATTAAAAGTAATTGTGTGTTGGGTTGCTTTGATTGCAAAACATCACAACAGGGATGTGGTACTGATGATATGTTTGAGTTGTACAAAGAGAAGAATAACTACAAAACGGAAAAATTTTAAGGTTTTCAATATTTTATTTCATTGATAGTAACAATGAAATAAAAGATAAAAAGAAAGTTTTAAAGAGAGGCGGAGAGGGAGACACAAAGTGGCGGAAAAAAGTGGTTTACTTTAAATTCCTTAATTATTCATTCCTTTCACTCGTTCTCTCACTATTTTCATCATGTTCAAAATCACATCCGCAACAACTACTTCTACAATGTCCTCCTAAACATAAGGTTGCAATATTCACAACAAAATCAAAGGCAGATATAACTCCTGTAATTATAACAGCAATCAGTTCAATACTCATATTCTACTACAAAGAAAAAAAATCACAATATTTTATATAGAATGGTAAAAAAATTTAATCTTCAACATTATTTAAATCATTTAAAAAATCCTAACAAACAAATACTTCAACAACAAATAAAAGAAGAAATTACGGATGGTGATCTCACTCGCTACTTTGGTAAAAGAGATTTCAAAAACATAATCAAATACTCAGAATTAGCAAATTATAATTCAATTCAACAACTTCTCCCTCGAAGTAAATCATGGAAAATTATTTTAATCGAAAATGAACACAATAGTGGACATTGGACACTTCTACTTAGATATAATAACACGATTGAATGGTTTAATAGCTATGGAACTTTTCCAAGTGCAGAATTAGATTTTATTTCTCCCCAACAAAAAGCAATGTTAAATCAGGATATTAAACATTTAAATATTCTACTTACACAAGCACTTCCAAAGTTCCACATTATTTATAATAAACGAAAACTTCAAGAACTCAAAGATGGAGTGAATACTTGTGGCAAATGGATTATTCTCAGAATCATCATGATGGAAAAATTTAATATGGATTTAAATCAATTTCTTCAATTTATTGATAAACTAAAAAAACAATATAAATTATCCTCTGATGAGTTAGTCACATTATTAATTCAGAAATGATTTTTTTTCTTTTCACTAATATATATAGTAATGGCTTCAGCAGATTATAGTACTCGTCTTGTCCGCGATGCAAGACTCAATGATGTTTCCAGTCAACTCGAAGTAGCAGTGTCGCAAGGTGCAAACCGAAATACCTTCCAACAATTCGTCGCCACATCGTCATCATCTTCCAATCTTTCCTTCAACATTCAACCTCCCAGTGAATCCATTGTTGTTGACAGAAATATTTTATTAAGTGCCAGAGTCAATTTTAAAATTAACATTGGTCCCAACGTCCCAGTCGGTGTAAATGTTTGGCAATATGGACAAAGAGAAGCATTCCAAGCATTTCCTTTGAACAATTTATTTTCTACTGCAACCGCAACAATAAATAATACTTCTGTCAGTGTTAACACCATTGATGTCCTTCCTTCTCTTCTTAACTTAATGGACAAGGAAGATCTTGCAAAGTATAAGGGAATGACACCTTACCTTATTGATCGTTATCAAAATTATTCAGATGCAATCAACGCTAACAACAACCCATTAGCAGGATTTAAAAATGCAAGTTATAATCAACACAGACTTCCAAGAGGTTGCCATCCACTTGATTCATTACAAATTACGCGAACACTTGGTGGGGGTGGAACTGATGCTAATCCCGTTTCTGGGAGTACTAATGAAACTTGGGAAATTGATGTTAGTGCAACATTTACTGAACCATTGTTTTTGTCACCATTTTTGTTTCATTCAAAATATAACGAGGCAGGGTTATTGGGAATAAATGCTATGAATTTTGTTTTTAATATTGATGCACAAATGAAAAGATTTTGGTCAAGTGGATTACAAAAAGTTAATGGAGTGAATGCAATTCCTTACACTCTTTCACTCAACCAAGCAAATGCATTTACCAATCCAAGAATATTATTGAACTTCTTGACCTCTCAACAAACTAACCTCCTTCCAGCAAGGAATATTGTGCCTTATGTTGATTACCCAAGATATATTACTTCTCAACAAAACACCAATGTCATCAATGCAGGTAATTCTGCAGACATTGTAATAAACAACATTCAGCTGAATCAAATAAGTGATAGGTTCATAATTAGTGCAAGAAAAAGATTGAGTGATCAGGGGGCAAGAGATGCAAATGCATTTTTTAGAATCAATACTATTAGTGTAAATTTCAACAATGCTTCAGGTCTTCTTTCAAGTTCAACACCACAAGATTTATGGCGAATGTCTGTCGCTAATGGTTCAAAACAATCATGGTATGAATTTAGTGGAAAAGCGCAAGTTTACGATCAGCCTGGTGGTAATGTTCAGATCTCAACTTGTGGTTCTGTCCTTGTTATCGATCCAAGTAGGGATCTTTCGCTCCCAGCGTTCTTAAGTAACGGTTCATTGGGACAATTCCAATTCCAAATGAACATGAACGTTACAAACCTTAGTAATGAAGATTTAGCGCCGGAAGTACTTGTTATCACAGCTAATTCTGGTCTGTTCGCTACCATTGCTGGATCTTCTCAAGTGCAAACCGCTCTTCTCAACAAAGAAATGGTCGTTGACACTTCTACTCAAGATGGTGCTGATGCTATTTCATCTAATGAGTACAATCGAATGAGAGGTGGTGCACTATCTGATCAAATTGCCAGTGCAATGAAACACATGCCGATTATGGCGAAAAAATACATGTGTGGCAAATCAAGGAGTGGCGGTGATTCCTATGGTGGTAGTCGATCAGGTGGTATGCCAGTAGGAAATAAATTAGACTCCCTTGTAATGTAAGTATTTTACACTAAAAAACAAATATTATTATTTTCTCAAATAATAATATATATTATGTCACTAGTGTACAACTACCCATACAATAGAAGAATTGCTGATAAACTCTCTAACTATCAATATATGTGGGAACCAGAGTCAAGTAATACATTTATTAGACAAAGATCAGGTGGGGCAATGTATGCAATGCCTGGAAGTAGTGCAACCTATCCAATCTTAGACATGGTTTCGCAAAGGATTTATGATAGAGGGAGACCTTCAAAAGGAGAAGCATTAATGAAAGTGCGCCCAACAAGACCAGTAGCACCATCAACACAAAAAAAAGGTGGTGCAAAAGCAAAGAAATTGACACATAAACAACTTGCTCATGAAATTGCACTTGCATTGAATGATGAAATGGTAGGGGGTGCAATAGACTGGGATGAAGTTCAAAAATTAGCAAAACCATATTTACAAAAAGGTATTACATTGGGTCTTAATGTTGGAGTACCTGCTCTTTCAAAAGCGATAGGTAAGGCAATAGGAGGAAAAGAGGGTGAAATGGTTGGAGTAGTGGTCGGTGAACTAGCCCGAAAGTTAATAAAAAAGCAAACTGGATATGGTAGATCAGGAGGTATTAGTTTAAATAAATTAAAGAAGAAAACAAAACCATATGCTAGTGCTGGATTAGATGCAGTAGTTCCAGGTGTAGGTGGATTACTTGGTACACTTGTGGAACCAGGAGGTGGGACAGTGGTCGGTACATTAGCGGGTCAATTGGCGCGTGAGGGGATTAGGCAAACCACTGGATACGGTAGACAATCAAGAGATGTAGGTGTGTACAAAGGTGGAGCAAAAGCAAAAGCAAAACCAAAAGCCAAACCAAAAGCCAAACCAAAAGCCAAACCAAGAGCAAAACCAAATTCTGGAGGAAGAAATAAAAGAAATGAAATAGTAAAACGAGTAATGAGAGAAAGAAATGTTAATTTACCTACTGCGTCAAAAATAGTAAAAGATGAAGGACTTTATTAATTAAACAAAAATAAACAATACATTCAAGAAAAACAAAAGCAATATAGAGAACAAAATAAGGAACAAAGAATTGAATATGGAAAAGAATACAGAAGAAAAAATCAAGAGAAATTAAAAATAAAACATAAATGTGAATGTGGTGGACAATACACAACCTCAAATAAATCATATCATTTAAAAAGTAAAAAACATCTTAATTATATACAATTTGTATTAAAATTTTCTGTTTAAATAATATAGTAACAATGTTGGCGAGAAGACCATATGAAGATTTAACTGGAATTGAAAGAGATAATAGAGCAAAAAAGAAAATTATTGATTATGAAAAGAAAAAAAGATTCCAACAAAAAGCCAAACAAGAAGATGAAGAATTTGTAGAAAATGCAGATTTAGAGAGCAAAAAAAGCAGGTACATTGATATTAGTGACCAATATTTAGTAACACTACAACAAACACTGGATTATTTTGGAAATTTACCTGGTGCTGGTGCTGGAGCTGGGAATGTGGTTCGATTTGTTAATGCTGACAGAGTGGGAAAATTTTATGACAACTTTGCAAAACTTGAATATTATAATCAACAACTTAGAGATGTTATTCAGAGTATTTTGAAAGTGATTCCCGTTAATGACCCTTTTTTGAAAAAGTTAAAAAAGAAAAATGAACAATTAAATAACATGTTACTGTGGTATTCTACACTTTTTCAACCACAAATTCAAGCTAATATTCCAGTTACAAACTTTAATAGAGCGAATATGGTTTTAAACAAAGAAGAAATTGATGACCGATTATTTTCAATTGTAAATAACCTCCGCCAATTAATTAATGACAACAATAACACAATTCTATTTTTGGAATCAACACCAAGATCCGGACAGGGACGACAAAAATACAACATCGACACAACAGAGTACATCATTCCATCCAAATATTTGTAAAATAATTTTCTGACATTATATTATAACATTAACATAATGCCAGAATTGAGTTTATATTTTTTAAATGATACGGCTTATCCAGATGCAACATATGAGCCACCTTTTACATTTGTTGGAGATGTGAGTGTATTAAAATACACAATATTTAGCAGTGTTGACTGTGAATTTGGGTTTAGGTGGTGTGTTGATAATCAATTTCAAGTAATATCTACAGATACATACCAATTAACTGGTGGAAATGAAGAATCTATTACAGTACCAATAACTGCACGATATGTACAAATCTTTGTTAATAACATTGCATCGAATCCTTGTGATTTAAAGGTTCAAGTTTTTTTTTTGACTAATTTTTTAGGTTCCATAGGCAATACAGGAGCTACTGGAGCCCCAGGTATTCAAGGAGCAACCGGAGCCCCAGGTATTCAAGGTGCAACAGGTGCAACAGGAGCAGGAACTAATGTTTCTTTAACAAGTGTGGGAGGTACATCTTTGGTTGTGGATGGTGTTGGTCCAGATTTAGAAATTAGAGGGTTGAGTAATAATAATGGTATAGCAATTGTAGATACAGGTACAACATTAGAAATACAAAATATTGTTTATGAAAGAAATGGTAATTTGATAGAACCAGTGTCAACACCCGTTAATGTTATAAGTGGTGGAGATAACCATACAATACAACCAAATTGTATTAATTGTGGTATTGTTGGTGGTGATGTAAATATTTTTAATAATTGCACAAATAGTGGAATTATAAGTGGAACTAATAATCGAATGACAGCTTTTGTAAATGGTGCTTGTATTGTTGGAGGAGATAGTAATTATATTTACCAAAGTGGAGGAGCTAGTCAGTCTTGGTATGCTTGTATTGTTGGAGGAGAAGGTCATACAATTAGAAGTGCACAAGATTCTGGTATATTTTGTGGAACTAATAATCAAATTATTTGTGGTGGTAATGAAGGGACCGCTAACGTAATTATAGGTTCTCAACAGTCTGAAATACAACGTACTGGTGGTGGTAATGTTTTTCGAAATGCTATTATTGGCGGGGATTCAAATACAATAATAAATGGAGAAAATAACATTATTATTGGTACTAATAATAATTGTACTGTAAATAATACACTCAGAAATATCATTTTAGGTACTAGCAATGATGCTAATAATTCGGGTTGTTTTATGTTTAGTGACAATGCAGGAGGAACACAATTATCATCAGTAGCTAATAACACTTTCTTAGTCCGATGTGCTGGTGGATCAACGTTTTTTACAAATACTGCAAATACTACAGGTGTTACCATTGGTGCTGGAGGTGGTTCTTGGGCATCTGTATCAGATGTTAATAAGAAAGAGAATTTAGTTGAATTAGATTGTCAAGATTTTATAAATAAAATGGAGGACTTACCAATTTATCAATACAATTATATTGGTAATCCTAAAGAACAAAAATGTTGGGGACCTACTGCACAAGATTGGTACAAATTATTTCCAACAGAAAAAGATCAATTAAGCATCGAGACAATGGATATGATTGGTGTACTAATGGCAACAGTAAAAAATTTAAATAATAGAGTCAAAGATTTAGAATCAAAAATAGGATTTATGTAGATTATTATTAAATATTAAATATTAAATAATAATTCAATTATTCTTGACATTGTCTTACACACCAAGATGCACATTCACATTGATATGACGAATTGTAAATAATACCATCTATATTTCTTTGTTTTTCTATTATTTTTACCACAACACAACTGTCAGCATTCTCCTGCACAGAAGTATCAGGACTTTGTGATGCCATTGCATTTGCTAAACTTTGAGCTTGTGCATAAGCTGTTGCATGATCACCATAAGGTCCATACACTGATTCATCACTTCCACAAACAACGTAGTTAGAAGACATCCTATTTATATATTGTTAATAAGAAAATTATTTATAATTGATTAGTCAAATAATGAAAAACTGGTACACCCATTGGATGAGGCATCACAGCATCTAAACTTGTTTGCAATAGTTGTTTTTTCCTGTTTGTTAGCTTTCCACCTCTCATATCATCACTCAATTCCAAAATCATGTCTAATAACTCTTGTTTCTTCTTTCTTGTTACTGGGTATTGTCTTGCTCTTCCTCTCTTCATACCTCTTAACAATTTTAATAATTGTTTTAATTGGTTCAATCTCAGTCTACTTAAGAACTCTCCAAATCCTTGTCCGGTCATTTCCTTACCAATCAATCGATCTTCTGGTAATAATCGACCACTAAATCGCCAATATGTTCTTTGTATGGATTCCACGACTGCGAAGGGATAACAATATCATTCTTACCTTTTTGAAAATTTTGAAGAACTGCGATGGGGTCTCTTGTAGACCTAATATCATATTGATCCTTACCTTTCTTTCTACCAGTTAATAGATCTCCCGGTGTGGTTGGTTTAGACACTGTTATGACCTCATCCGAATTTTGTCCATATTCTTCACTTAAATAAGCTCCCAAACTACTCCCTAATGTGGTTATAAAATAACCTTTGGCTCTGTATTTTTTCTCTGCTTTCTTTTGCACTTGTTCAGAAATTTTAAAACGTTTGTTACTTTTGTGTTGTACAATTAATTGTAAGTCTATCCATCCATCGTATGGATCAGCCGATCCTCTATGTACAATAATGCAATGTTTTTTTTGATCATTGTAATAAACACGTACCCATTCATGTGATAATTGTCTATCAATTTTGTAATCACCAACATCTTTAAAATCTTTCTCATGACTTGCAACAATAAGTTTTTTAATCATATTCGCCGGTAGACTCCCTCCTTTTTTTGTCGGTCTTTTCTTTACAGAAGTGTCCAATATTTCATTTACAAGTAATCTATTGATATTTCCTCCAGTCATATCAGCAATTTGTTTTTTACCATACCTTCTAATTTGTCCTTTTTTCACTAAATCATTTTGCGATGTCATTGTATATAATAATTAATGAAAAAAAAATCTCTTAAAACATTATATGAACAAAGTAATTGATATTTTAAAGATAAAGGATGTGCAAACAATTGGTAGTAGTGCTGATAGGCAAATTAAATATGCATCAGACATTGATTTGCAAGAAATAATACAAACCGATGATTTCTTTCCGGAAATACTTAGAAAATTTCAACAAAGATTTATGAAAGCACAAAACAGTCCTAATGTATTCATTACTGATTTTAAATGTGGAATGTTTCGAGGTCAACCAGTCAGATGGAATAAATATACAATCAAAGAGGGATTTCAAAATATTGATGGGATTAATATTAGTTTTATTAATTGTCTTCAAATGAAATCAATTATTAAAATGGATATTATCGCATTGGTTAAAAACCGCTTCACAGAATTTTCAAACAATTATTATTTTACCTTTTCAGATGGTTTTTCTACAATGCCAGGTAATGACACCAAGTTGAGCGACGTCTTTTTGTTCCAATTTCAACAAAAAATAAAAGAGAAAAAGTATTTTAAAGCACTAAAACGATTGTACAGTTATTTCAAAATAAAAAAGAACAAAAAAATGCAACAAACCATGATAGATTTTTTCAACTCAAACATTGGAAAATTAAATTATCAAATCAATAATCTACAAATCATTGACACAGTTCTTAACAAGCCCTTTCGTCAACCTAAGAAATCAGATGTTATTCACAACTTAAACATAATAAAAAATAATTTACCTCTTGATCTTTATCAATTAATTGATGGTATTCTAAAACGCCCAACATTACAAACCATGCAATTGGCAATACAAGATGTGATTCAACAGTTGACAGAGGTAGTGAATGAGCAAACAATGGATTTTGTTGATAAGAAAATTGATTACCAAAAAATATAATCTTTTTCGAGTGCGTTTGAAATTGACTTAAAAATATATTTATTATAATTATTATAGAATGAGTTTGAAAACGAGTGGATTTTGTGTATCATGTGGTAAGACAGTTAATGACAAATATAAGTATTGTTACAATTGTAATTTTTCAAGTAACAAGGTAGAATGTGAAGGATGGTTTAACAAACCTTGTCCTAATTATACCACAAATGAAATTCAGAGATGTATTGAACATTGTCTCAATTTTTGTAGTGAAGAAAGTACTGGGAAAAGAAAATCGACACTGCGACACTTGCAGAATAAATGTTGTACTCCTAAAAACTGTTGCAAGTGTGGGAAAGTATTATTTGGTAAATATTATTGTTGTTACCGTTGCCATACACAAAAAAATAACAATGAAAATAATGTTACCTCTTCAAGACATGTTACTACTTCGAATTATGAGTTTATTGATGATGATGATGATGAATAATAAAATAGTTTTATACTTTTTTTCTTACAAATAGTATAAGATGAGTTGTATAAACACTGAAGGCTTCGGCGATGCTATAGCGATAATTGAAGACGTTAATGCATCCAAAAAGAAGAGGAATAGTAAAAATAACATCATAAACAACCCAAATGAGTGTCAGTTCTGTTTTAAAAAGACCACAAGCTCCAATAAAGCCAGGCATTTGAAAATATGCAGTGTCAAAAAACATGGTGGTGCACATTCAAATGATGTTATTTATGTAAACAGTGATCCAAAAAAAAAAGTAAGAAACCCAATGAAAGAACTTGTTGTAAAAGAAAATGAGAGAGTTCAAATGATACCAAATAAAAAGAAAGAACGTTTCATCAGTTACATTAGTGGTCAGAGCGGGTCAGGAAAATCGTTCTTTGTAAACAAACTAGCAGAAGAATATCATTCTATGTACCCCAAACGAAAAATTTACCTGTTTAGTTTACTCACAGAAGATAAATCCATCAAATGCAAACATATTAAAAGAGTCAAATTAGATGAAAATTTCCTAAAAACTGATCTGAGTTTGGCAGACATGAAAAATTCATTTTTGATTTTCGATGATATAGACACCATAAAAAATAAACATATCAAAGGAAAATTAGACCATATAATTGATACTTTGCTTCAGGTTGGACGTCATAGTAATACATCAGTCGCGTTCGTTTCCCATATGCCTTGCAATGGCAAAGACACCAAAATGATCCTTGCAGAGTGCAACAACATCACAATCTTCCCCCAAACATTAGGAAATAGATCGCTGAGATATCTACTTGGGGAATACTTCGGATTAGATAACAAACAAATTCAAAAAATAAAAAAATTACCAAGTAGACATATTACCTTAGTCAGAACTTATCCAATGGTGTTGTTACATGAAAAAGGGGCATTTCTATTGAATAACTGTGACGCTGATTAAATATATATTTTTTTTTTTTTTTCTCTACCATAATTATATATAGATTATGTCAAGTTCATTATTTCAAGATTTGCCATTAAGTCAAGCTCAACTGAATACTGATTATAGACTATCCAAATTGAATGAAGCGGGTCGTCAAGTTGATTCCATTCAAGGAAACAATGATGACAACAATATTTTAGTTGGTGATAATATTACTAATGTACCCGCAGTGGGCAACATGGTTATTATTGGCGATGGAGATAAAGCAAATGCGAAAGCAAAAGATATATTACTTGGTGATGGTGTAACTGTTGCTGGGGGTGATATTGCCGGAACATTACATGTTGGGAGTGGAATGGCTGTCCCCGTTGTAGATGCTGGTAGGGCTTCTACGCATTACATTCCTATTTACTACAATGGTACTTTTTATAGATTACCAGTGAGTAATGTAGCTCCATAAACATATTTACAAATGTATTGATTATTTAAATATATTTGTAAAATTAATACACATACTCTTTTTTCCAAAATTATCCTTTAAGTCTTATTCAGTCTTATTCAATACTGTTTTTTACGAAATAATATTTTCAAAGAACAAGAACCCCCGGATGGTAATGTAAATGGAATTAATTGACCTATTTTCGATTTCCAGTACACTTGAATATCAACTTGACTGATTGGTTGTGATGTAGTGAGTGAAATCCACCTATATTCTGCTGTGGGAAAATACAGAATTGACCCCCTATAACTTTGTTCGTCTGTTGTTAAATCAGTAATAATATTAGCGAAATTGTTTCCAGGTCTTGATAATTGAATTAAATTATTATTTTGATACAATTGGGGGTTAGATAGATTTGAAATGACAACAGGTAATGTGGAAGATGTAAAAACCAATGAACTTACTGGCGTCCACTCGCTGATTGTGCTATATTGTTGTCTTGTGGCTATAAAACGCTCATTTTGGACATTGAATAGGCCTTGTTTAGTTTTTGCTGAATTAAATGAGTCAATCATCACCTTATAATAAGGTGGAAAATCTGGTGGTCCTAAAACAGTGCCATTGTCTACTAAGAAAGATTTATTAATTGGTAAAGAATTAAACATAGAATAAAGTGTAGGATTAAAATATACCTCTATTAAGGGATTAAGGGCGGTTGGTTGATTTGCTGTATTAAATAAATCGGCTCGTGAATATAACGTAGCTGTATTACTACCATCATCATTCCATGCCATGAAGGGGTTTTGTACATCTGCAAAATCTGGAGGGTAAATGGCTGGGTTAAGTAATGCATCTGCCTTTAATTTATCCATTGCTTCCGCTAATGCTGTATTAACAATTTTCAACACATGGTCATAATCAAAGCACCAATAATATTGAGAATCAACCTGATAACCATTTGATGTTTGGCTTGGAGGTATTGGTGGTGTAATAGTGTTATCAACAGGTGTCCAAATTAATGTTGTTAATCCCATAAATCTCCTATCAGTACCATTGTCATAAATTAGAATTAAATCATGCAACATTGAATCTCTGTCTAATGAATTTTCTTTTATTTCTGCAATGTACACAGGAAGTGAATATGTATCACATTGGAACCTTGTAATACTCATATCATAAGCGTCTGCTCTGTCAATTATTGGGCTTGTACGTTGTTCGTCAAATTTCAACTGAATAAGATTATCGGGTACCTTATTATTGGCTAAATTTTTAATTTGTAAGTCATAGTACACATAACCTGCGCTATTTTCCACATTACTTGTAAGATTCATTTATATATTATATAGTATGATAATTATTGTATAAAAAAAATCTTATTAATTTATATATAGTAATTTACATGACTCAATATACAGAGTTTATCAAACAATATGCAGACGACAATGCATTGTCATACAAACAAGCAATGATAGAAGCGAAAGAAAAAGATGCTTACCAACAGTACAAGAATAAACTAAGTAGAACGGTGGACATTTCTCTTGACACTGAAGTAGAACCACCACACTCTCCACCACACTCTCCACCAAAACAAAAAAAAAAAGAAAAAAAACCGACCCCAGTAAAAAAGCAACAAGCAAAACAAAAGAAAAGGTTCCCCAAAAAGTAGTTAGTATTCAATTTGGTTCATTTTTGTTAGATTTTTCTTAAATGTAGTGTTCAATAATTCGAATTCTTTGTGATAAATTAATTAAATTAACTTTTACATGGTACTTAAGTCTTTTTAAATTAATATTTTCAATTATGTATAATAATACTGGTTTACTTACAAGTGCTATTATATCTTTATTTCTGTACAATGTAGTAGTAAACAATAAGATGTTATAAATAAAACTAAGCATATATATTATTTGGTTATATTTAATTATTTTTTATCAAGAACAAGCTCATAATGGTCAACTAATTTAATTTCTCTTTGTGGGCTTTTAAATAGGTAACCGTAATAAATTTTTGTTAATACACGGTACACACAAATCGAATCTGGATGTTCGAGAATATACAGACCTGAATCATATTTATTTCCAGTTTCAACTTCTTTTTTAAAGTCATCAAATTGTATATCTTCAAGATATTCAATATTGTTAGGGTAGAAGTCCTTAATAAATGGAACTACCTCTTCAACATCATTAACTGTCTCTACAAGATATCGATTGTTTTTCTCAACTTTCACCAAATGGAATGTCATATTATACTATTAGTTGGGATTTTTATTTTGGATAAGTCAATAAATTTTTTGTGGTGTGTTTTAAATTGATATAAAAAAATAATCTATAATAATATAATAGAAAAGATGTCTGAAAAAATTGACAATAATGAAGTACAAAAAGAGGAAGTTATAAAAAGACCCAGAGGAAGACCAAAAAAGAACTCACCTCCTATTATCAAAGAGAAGAAGAAAATGGGGAGACCACGCAAATATGAAGAAGGCTATCACAATCATACATTTGTCAAAGTGTTGGTTGATAGACAAGAATATCATAGGTTGCTGGAAATTGAAAAGAAATATTTAGAAATAAAAAATAGTGTACTTTTAGAGTGCGTTTGAAAAAGACTTAAAAAAATATTATATAATATTATCTATAGTATATAGTATTTAGAAATGGAACGAAAATTAAAACAAGATTTTAGAAAATTTAGAAATGAGTTTTACAAATGGGAGGCATATTTCGCCAGACCAAGAAGTAAGTACTACAAAAAAGAAACCGCAGAGTTTGACAAGATGGTTTCAGATGCCAATACAAAGAGTTATAATAAGTTGCAGAAAAAGATAGAAAGAATGGAAAATATGAGACCTGTGGAAATAAAAGGCCAAAAAGCAAAAGACAAGATTCTTGCCAAAGTGTCAAGAGGTAAAAAGATATTACTTGTTGATTGTCATCCTTATATATTATTTAAAGGTGAAACAAAATTTGTACCCAAGCGCATGGCTTTTAAATTTCACTTATCGACTGTTTCTTACAAAGGTAAACTATTGGAAGAATTTATCAGACAAAAGATTAGAGCATATATTTATGAAAATTATGAAGTGGAAGATGTTGGTAAAATAGCATTTAGAACCTTTAATTTACAAAATGTTTATTTCAGAGACATTAAACATGGCAGGGTGAGTTTACAATACAAATTTTTGAACGATTTAAATGGAATTGACCTTGAACAACAATACAATGACTTTCTCTGTGTTTTAAGACATATTGTAGAGAGCTGTCAAGGAAAAACTAAGTTGAAGAGAGTAACCATAGAAAAAATAAAGAAGGAAATGAGTGCATTAAATATTAATTATGAAAAGGGAGTTTCTGTGAGTGACCAGATTAAATGGATTGAACGATACCACCCCAACACCATCTCTCTTTATGCCATGGATCCGTATGGTAATGTATTTGAGAAGTACACAGCCAATAGAGCAGTGGTGACCTTGGTGTATCTGTGCAACAACAAACACATTTACGTTATTAATGAGAAAATACAAAAACAATATGTAGCAAAATCAAAACATTTGAACAGTAGTGTACAAGTACAGTTTAAGGTAAACGCTAACCAGTATGAATACATTAATCAAGAATGTGTTAACGAGGACATACCCGGTTTGATGGACCTTAGTTTTGCTAAACATTATGAAGATAAATTTAATGAGGAACAAATAAAAGTATTAAAGATGCCAAAGGAGAAGAGAGAAGAAGAAAAACAGAAATATAATGACATGATTGAGGGGAAAAGAAAGGGAGAGGTGTTTCTGGTTGACGATCCTCATCAAGTTGCTTTAGATGTAATTGAAAAATGCCAACCTTACACAATTAGTAATATTAAGTGCAAAGATTCAGATTTACATTCTTTTATTCACCCTATTTCTGGTTGTGTTATTGAAGATGGAGGTGATTATGAAAATAGATTAGTATTTTGTAATGAGTTGTACAAACAATTGAACTGTTATAACTTTACCTTTAAAAATCAATCGTTTGCTCAAATGGCATCCCAATACCAAGAAATTAAGTTCGGAAAGTTGTATAAGAAGTCGACGTACACAAAGGAACATATGGAATTGTTAGACAGGTTCTACACCACACCCCTAATGAGAACATTAGTAAAGAACCACAAACCAAATGATAACTGTAAAGGGGTTGATATTAAGATGTGTTATAAGAACGCTATGTTAAACATGAAAGATTATTACCCTGTCTTTTGCCAAGCAAACAGTCCGGTACAATACAAAGGTGGAAAAATTGTTGTTGGTGAATACCTGGTTGACCACTTTAAAATTGAACAGTTGGGTGGAATTATTATGCAGAAACAGATGTTGTCTCATAGTATTGTGAGAAAGTTATTAAAGAGAGGGTATTTACAAAAAAACAAAATTATTCTGGAAATTAAAGCGGAGTTTTGTTACAAACCTGACCTTCTAACTGATTTTACAAATGATGCTATGGAGTTGTTTCCCAGAGAAAAGTATGGTAATGACATTAAAAAAATGATAAATGGATATATTGGATTAAAGGGCAAAAGGTATATGAAAGATGACAAAGCTTTTCTTACTACAGATTTTGAAACAGTCCAAGCGATGTTTTGCATGTACCCCGAAGGATTCCACATGAACCAACTCGATGATTTATATTTTGTAAGAAATACAATCGAAACAAGAATGCAACAAGACCACGGACCTATTTTTCGACAGATTTTGTGTGAGGGTATGTGGAGTGTAATCGAGTTGTTAGAGCAAGTGTACGGAGAAGGAAGTAAATTAATTTCATACAAAACTGATGCTGTGTTTGTTGAGAACCCTGTCAAAACCATCGATCAGTTGGATCAAACAAAATACAAGGCAGAAAAATGGAAGCCTTATATCTACACTCCCTTCTTTCCAAGGAAAGGGAATAACACTGTGACTGAGATGAAAGATTGGAATATTATTCAAGACATTCAATTTAAAGGAGATAATATTTTGTTGGATGGAAAGATTAGAAACAGAGACGGAGAGAGGTACATTAAGAAGTTAAGAAATATGAGTGTTTGCGGTATTGGTGGTCCAGGTTGTCAAAAATCCACTATGCTTGGAAAGATGTATGTACCTGGAGAAACACTGGTTTTGTGTTTTACTAACAAGGCCTGTCAAAATATTCTTTCAATTTTAGGCAAGGACGCTAAGGTGTACACATTTGACAGTAAGTTTTACAAAGAAGAAGATGGGACAAACCTATTAAATAATGTAAATCGCATTTTGGTTGATGAGTTTTCAATGACTCCCTTGCACTGGATGGAAAAATTAAATCAATTAAAAACACAAAACAACTGTGTTATTCATTTTTATGGCGATCCTAACCAATGCAAACCTGTTGAGACACACAATAGATACATTGATTATGCAAACCGAAAATTTTTTAGAGAGATGTGTGATAATAATATGATGATTAAAGAATACGTCGAAGGTTGTGCAAGGTATGATAAGGATTTGTATGATGTATTGGAATATTTAAAGAAACACAAAAGATTACCAAACACATTAAAAGCAAGGAAAATAAAAAAAAATTTGGAAACTAATATTTCAAAAACAAATGACAAAAGAAAAGAAGTAAATGGACAGTTTCACAAGGGGTTTTATGTGGGACAAAAGATAATATCAAACAAAAATATCAAAACAAAGGGAATGTACAATAGTAGAATCTACTACATACATGATATACAAAATAATAAGGTGGCATTGAGAAATGAAAAGGATGGGGAACCTTTGATAAGTTCAAAAAATGAAGTCTATTATTTTAATTTAAAAGATTTTGAACCAGCCTATTGTATTACATGTTATAGGTATCAAGGTTCAACTATTGAAGAAGAATATAATATTCATGATGTGTCTAAGATGAGTTTTAATGAAATATATACAGCATTATCAAGGGGGAGGAGTTTGGATAAGATTCATTTTGATTACACATCCAGAACATTTGATGTAGCAAAAGAAAATAACGAACCAACCATTTTAAAAGCAAGACAAATGGCAAAAGGAGAAATCTATGAGTGTTATAATAAAACCAGAAACTTGTACTATGTTGGTTACACAACTACTACAACACAAAAGAGATTTCAAGAACATTGTCAAGAAAAAGAAGATCCTATTTATAAGACAGGCGGAGCAAAAGAGTGGAAGTGTAAGAAGATTATTGATTATTATTTGGGGAAAAAATAAAAGGAAAGAATGAAATAACCATCAAGGGTGAAGAGGAAATCAGAAAAATCGAAGGGTATTATATTCAGGAGTATCATGATAGAGGGTGTAAGTTGGTAAACACTCAGAATGTACCCAAAGGAGGGAATACCTTTAAAGCTTCAATCGGAAAGGTAGGTATGGATGACAGTGTAAAAAACAAATATTCTTGTGAAAATGGTAAGTTAAAAAAATTAGTTTCTGATGGAAATGATATAGAACAAGATGAATGAAAATTTGTCTTGCTGAATAGCGTTTGTTTTAAAAAAGTTGATTTTATAATTTTTGATAAAAACTATAAAATTAATTATTTCTCTCCAACCCTTGATAAATTACATTTTCTACAAGCCAATACACAATTTGCCTTAGTATGACCAATATTATTATCTAACCTTTCTATTGTACATAATGAATCATCATAAGTAACAAGTTGTAGAATCTTTTTACAATAATAACAACTCATTGATTCATCCATTAACATCTCAACAAAGAATTTATCAATAAAGTTGTTTGCATCATACCTGTTGTATTTGATATCTTTTTGTTTTGACCCACATATCATATTTTTAATAGTTATTTTTTTTGGATTAGAACAAATCTTACATGTTGATTTTTGCCTATTGTGCTCACAAATTTGACTTCCACCACAATCTTTACATATTGATTTTTGTTTCCCATGTTCACAAATTTGACTTCCGCCACATTCTTTACATTGTGTTTTTTGTTTCCCATGTTCACAAATTGATCCACCACCACACTCTTTACATCGTGTTTTTCGTCTCCCATGTTCACATTTCTTCAATGATTGATTCTTAATTGTCCTGCATCTCAAACAATTTTTCAAATTTGTTCTTCCTGCTTTTGAAATGTATTGATCAAGATTTCTTTCTATTTTACAGACTGTGCAAACTCTTGTATTTTCCATCTTCTTTTATATTATTATTTCTTCTTATTTCTTTAAGTCAAAATAAAAAATTAGTTTCTGATGAAAATGATATAGATCAATATGAATGAAAATCTAACAAAATTATTTTATGATCCAAAAGAAGGTTTAAGTAATGTTCAAGAGTTGTACAAAAGATCGAGAGAAAAAGGACATAAATATACATTAAAACAAGTAAGAGAATGGTATTTTAACCAACCAGTAAACCAAATTTACAAGCAACCACAAAAGGTAAAACGATTTAACAAAATTCAAAGTAATAATTATTCACCTGGAACGTTTCAGTCTGATCTGATGGATTTACAACGATTTGCTCAGTGGAATAAAGGGCACAGATACCTATTGAATATAATTGATGTGTATAGTAGGTATTCCTGGTCATTTCCTATTAAATCAAAAAAACCAAGTGAGATAGCACCTTATTTTAAACAAGTATTAGATGAAGTTAAACCGAAAAACATTTGGTTCACTTTTGATAATGGAAATGAGTTTAAGGGTGATGTGAAGAAGTTGTTAAAAGAAAGAGGTGCGGAAATACATTTAAACGACCCGAAATCGTTAAATAGTAAGAATACTGTGGGTCTGGTTGAAAGATTCAATCAAACAATGTTAAATAAGATTAGGAAATTCATGACATCAAAAGACACAGTGAAATATGTTGATGTGATACCTGATATGATTGATAATTACAACAATACTGTACACAGTGCAACAAATAGAACACCATATTCAATATTAAAAGGCAAACAAGTACCATTAATTGAGTTACATGATACGGACATGGTAAAGGATGATTACAAGGTAGGTGATTATGTTCAATTTCAAAAGAAAAATAAAACCTTTGATAAGAAGGGCTTTATTCCAAGTTATAGTATGAATGTTCACCAGGTCGTTGGAAAGAAAGGAAGACAGTACAAATTGGACAATGACAAAGCATACTACCCGGAACAGTTAATTCCCGCCAAGAAGGGTGAAGACATAAGTGAAATCAAACGGAAACATCAAGCCATTCAACAAGAAGAAAAACTAAAAAAAATAAAACAGCGAGAATTTGATGTAAAAGATGTAAAAAAACTGGATGAATTGATGGTGGAAGGAAAGAGAGTTAGAAAAAAGAAAACATTTGGGGATGATTTTGTGGATAAATGAAACCTTTTATTTGGTAATTACATTTAGTTATTATCCTCCTCTCCCTCCTCATTAGTTTCCCATTCATCAGAATCGTCTTCTTCCTTTTTTTTCTTCTTCTTTACAACATCATAAGCCTGTGTAATTTTCTTGAACATTTCCCCCGCATTCTCCTCCTTGCACTTGTCTGGGTGGTGTTTTAATACCAGTTGACGGTAGGTTTTTGTTATCTCCTGTTGACTCAAGTGAGAAAAAAATTAAAAAGCACAAAAAAAAGAACAAAAAAAACCTCGAGTGTTGCATTAGGTTGAACGCCCAACACATTGTAATACTCCAAAAGCTCTTCTTCTGTCATCTTGTCGTCCTCGTCATCAATAAAATCTTCCTCATAATCCTCGGAACCCAATGTTTCCCCATCAATCGGTTCCCCATCACTCCCCAATTCCTCCTCTTCCTCCTCTTCTTCGTCCTCTTCTTCCTCCTCTTCTTCTTCCTCCTCTTCTTCTTCCTCCTCTTCTTCTTCCTCCTCTTGCTTTTTTGCTGTAATTTAAAATGTTAGAAAGAGAAACATAAAACAAGGGAAAAAATTACAAACTGGTATCTGTGGTGAAAACATTGATGTCAAATTGAAGAAATGGATAATTTTCACTACGAAACCTTCGGACTAACTTATGTGCATGTTGGTGAAAGATGGTTTTTTTGTTCTCGTACTCGTTGATGTGGTCAGAACAGAAGTAGCTTCCCCGTTGTCTCCGATTTTCGCACATTTGTTTGGGCTGGTCGGCATTTAGATGCATCATGTTCTCGGCACTAAAACATTTGTCCCATTGTGCAACATTTTTCCCCCTCGGTTTCTCCCATTCCCTGATCTTCTCTTTTAACTCTTCGACTTGACATTCGAGTTCTGCAATCGCACCACGTTTCTCGGCTAATTCTTTTCGCAAACTTTTGGTATTTTCGGCATGGATTTTTCTCAACGTTTTCTCTTGCTTTTCAAGCTTCTTTTCGTACTCTTTTCTCAACGCCTTCTTTTCCTTTTCCAACCTTTTGTTAAACTCTTCTTCGGTAAACGTCTTCTTTTTCTTCTTTTGGGGGATCTCGGGAGAGTCAGGTTCTTCGTTATTCTCTTCGCCAGTAATGATTCATCTGCTCCCTTTTCACAAGCATGAGCAGATGCAATCGCAAGCGGATCTAAATTATTGTAATATTTAGTCAAAATTCAACCAAAAAAAAAGTTCAAAACCAACCTTTGTTGAGACTCAGTCGAGCATTCCAATCATCAATCATCTTGTTTTCCAACTTTCTCATTTCCTCGTCCCAGTCATCATCTTCACTTTCATTGTCTATTCGATCGTCTTCTTCTGTTTCTTTGTTTTCTTCGTTCTCTTTGTTCTCTTCGTTTTTGTCGTTCTCTTCGTTTTTTTCGCTCTCTTCCGGTAGTTGATGTTGGTGTTGACATAGACGCTCGTGCTGTTGAATGGGCGGTTGGGGCTGAGGATATTGTTGGGCCAACAAATTTTTTGTTTCTTTTTTTTGATGGTTTTTTAGATGGATTTTTACATGGTTTTTAGATGGTTTTTAGATGGTTTTTAGATGGTTTTTAGATGGTTTTTTTAAATTAATCAAAATTAGGGATTTTTTGTAAGTTTCATACCAGCAAGATCCTATATTAATTTTATTATTAAGAATCGTTTAATTAATACTGAAAGGATACTTATACTTCCAAATTAACCTGGTTAACATGGTTAATTAACCATGCCCATAAAAGGGAAGTTTATGTTTTTTTTCGCTCCAAAAAAGGGAACGTTCTGTTTTTTTTCCCACATAAATAGAAATCTAAATTTAGCCATGATTTTTTTTTTTTGGTTCATTTTATGAAAGCCCAAGAACGATGCAATGATATTGAGATGACTGGTGTGCAACCAGAACCAACTTCAACACCTACAACAACAACCTGTAGTTTGAAAATATCCCACTTGAAGAAGACCAAAATAAATCAACTTTTTTTGTAACGTTTGTACCCCCTATTTTTTAGCTCGGCGAATGGACCTTTTTTTGTTTTTTGTTTTTTTGCGTCTTTTTTGTTTCTTGTTTTCCTTGTGTTGTGTTTTGGTTTTGTGATGTCTGACTGTGAGATGGGTGAATCTTCGTCTTCTTCTTCGCTCGAGGTTTGATTTCTTTTTTCGTGGTTGGTGGTTGGTTGGTTGTGTTGGTTTTGTTGTTGGTTAGTTGTGCTCACTTTTTTTTCCTCAGGTCCCCTCAGTTCCTTTGTCTTCGTCTTCATCTTCGTCTTCTTCAACACCCCAGGTTCTTTTTTCTTTTTTGATGGTTGGTTGGTTGTGTTGGTTGTGTTTTGTTGGTTGTGTTGGTTGTGTTGGTTGTGTTGGTTGTGTTGGTTGTGTTGGTTGTATTGGTTGGTTGGTTGTGTTGGTTGCCTTTGTTAGTTGGTTGGTTGTTGTTTTATTTCGATTTCAGATTCAAATTCGATACAAATACCCTGGCGGAAATGATGGAATTGAGATTGAGGCAAACTCCACTGTCAAAGAAATTCGGAAGAAAATCCATCAGGAGATGCACGGGGTGGAGGGATTGCCATCGAACCCCGCAGGATTGCAACTTTCCCACAATGGTTCCGAAATGGATGTGTTCGCATCAGTGAAAAATTCGATCAGTTTGGAGGTAAATTTTCAAAGTTCCATCGCTCCCACCCCTGGTTTGTTGTTGTTGTTGTTGTTGTTGTTGTTGTTGTTGTTGTTGTTGTTGTTGTTGTTGTTGTTGTTGTTGTTGTTGTTGTTGTTGTTGTTGTTGTTGTTGTTGTTGTTGTTGTTGTTGTTGTTGTTATTCAACGAAAAACTTACCTCTTGCACAGATTACACAAAGCAGGGTCTTCCACGTCTCCGACAAGGTCCTGATCTTCCAAGCTCTTCAACCACCGCCAAACACGAGACAGTTGAAGTAAGAAATTTTGACTTTGAGGTTGATGAGGTCAAATTTAAAGGAGATACATGCGCTATTTGGGATCAAACAAAAACTCCACAATTTATGGAGTTTTCCAACCACCATCAACTGAGCGTCTTCATGACTTTGGTTATGCAGGATGGGATTCGAGCTGCGGGGCTGGAAAATATTTTGAAATACAAGTCGGAAGAGCCTTTCCCATCGCTTCGACCTGACGGGGTTATTGTCCGAGGAGAAGACGAAGTCCCTGTTGGCCAACTTGAATTGAAAATTCCGATGGGGGAGAAGCGAGGACATTTCAACCAGCATTGTGGCCAAACGTACGATTATCTTAGGAGTGAGAAAGAAAACCGTCACACGGTCTCCCCAATCGCGTTGCTGACTTACTATGACGAATGGTACGTCTGCAAATTACTCGAAGAAAATGAAGAGGAAGAGGAAGAGAAAGAGAAAGAGAAAGAGAAAGAACACTCCCCACCACGGACCATAACTCCTCTCCATACCCCATCCACCCCATCCACCTCATCCACTCCGTCCGCCCCCCCTCCTTCCTCTGGGAGTCCAGGCCCAATTGCATCAATCCAACGTTACTCCATGGAAAAGTGTAAGGAGAGTCACGAGGAGGGGGAGGTGGGCGAGGAGGGCGAAGTGGACGAGGAGGGCGAAGTGGATGAGGAGGGCGAGGTGGACGAGGAGGCGAAAGACCAGCGAGTACTCAAGGTCTCACAACCCTTCCAGTCAACCGATGAGAAGTTTTGGCCTATGCTCATCACTGTCCTGCAACAAATGTGTGACACAACGTTTGTTCTGCCCCCCCCGGAGTCTTCTCGTTTTGTTGGGAAGGCATCTCCAGATGCTCGCCATTTGACGTGGGTCTGGGTGCCTTATGGCTTGACGAGGTTGCGTTTGTCAAAAGTCCCTTCGAAATCTTGCCAATCGCTTTTACTTTGGGAGGACCTTGGCTATGGTGTGAGTGGGCGTGCTTTCTTAGCATCATCTTTGAAAACTCGCCGAGTGTGTGTGGTGAAGTTCTTTTTTTCCAATGACGAAACGAAAGTCGAAAAGGAATATCAGAATTGGGTTACGGTGTATGATGGGGTCTATACCGGCATTCACAAAAAGAAGCTTCTCAAGCGCAACTGCCTCCTCATGCCCTATTTCTTCTTTATTGCTCCAAGGCTTCGTCGTTTTTACGTGGAAAAGGTGGGAGACTGCCTTCGAAAGTACTTCGTTGCTCATGGGATGAAGCACGAAGATGTTGCGTGGCGAAATGTAGGATTGGACGGCAAGGATAATGTGGTTGTTTATGACTTGGGGAACGTGGTGAAGTGTCGTGATGGTAGTTGGGTTGATGAGGCTCTTGAAAAGTTAAAGAAGAAATGTGAAGGGTACCAGACAGATTCCCCTTCCTCTTCTTCCTCTTCTTCCTCTTCTTCCTCTTCTTCCTCTTCTTCCTCTTCTTGCCCTTATGCTCTTCGATCACAATGTTCACGATCTTGAACATCTTTTGATTGTTTGTGAATGTTTTCTGTTTTCTAAAAATCAAAAATTGTATTATTCTCTTCTTTATTATCTAATGAAAACCACTTTTCTACACCGCTTTGTGTCTCCCTCTCCCCCTCTCTTTTTTAAACTTTCTTTTTATTTGTTTGTTTGTTTTCATCTTTGATTACTTTCACACTTCTCCAGTCCGTCGGATATCCGACTAACCCTTCTCTCTTTTATTTGTTTGTTGTTGACATTGTAAACACTTTCACACATGACAACTTGCCGTCGGAATTCCGACGCCAGAAATCTGATGAAGGAAATCCTGCATGAGAAACCACAAGAACTCACAAGTCTTTTGAAATCCAACGTGAGAAAGCCAGAAGCTGGAAAAACGCAACATAGTACATAGTACACTCCTTCACTTCGTTCAGTCATGTACATAGTACTATTTATGCTTTTGAAATAAATCCATAAAAATCTCCCATTTCCAGAAAGCCATTATGGACGTCTAAACACTCTGTAGAATGACCGTTGCGCATGTTTTAGAGGCATTTAGTGAAAAATCGTGTTATGGACCATTTTGGACGTTTTGGGAGTGTTTTGTGAACCATTTTGTGCGTTTTAAGCGTGTTTTGTGAAGTTGGACCAAAGTGGAGAGCTGGCCGGCTGACTAGTGTTTTGTGAAGTTGGACCAAACGGGACAGCTTACGACCTGACTCTTCTGCCTGCTTCTTCCGCCTCCTTTTCTTTCCTTCTCCGCCTCTTTTTTTGTAAGAAGACATCAACCCGCCACAGAATGGGTTATACTGCTACAAACAACAATGGGTTACCCCAACCTTCCCTCTTCTATGCGATCTTCTACACACTCCTTCTTACCATCACCATCCTTATTGTTGTCTTCTTCACCGTCATCCTCCCCACAGACGACAATGGAGGGTATTTAAACTTCTCTTGGAAATGGGATTCCGATAATGACGGCCAAGACCAATGGCACACCCTCAACTGGCACCCCATCTTAATGGTCTTTTCATTCGCGGTTTGCTTCCCTCAAGCTGCTGTGGCATACAAGATCTTCCCCTTCTCCCACAACCAAAACAAGGCGATCCATGCCGTCTTGCAGAGCATCGCGATGGCGCTCTCCACGACGGCGGTCATCAATGTGTTCACCTTCAAAAGTGCATCCGGGTACGACAACTTGTACACGGTCCACTCGTGGATTGGATTCGCCGCCTACCTCTGCTTCGCTGCCCAATACTTGTTTGGGATGGTTTTCTACACCAACCAATTCCTTCCCCTCCACATCAAGAAAAGATTCATGCCCTTCCACATCTTCTTTGGGTTCTCCATCTTCTTTCTCACTTGTATGGCCATCTCCACTGGGGTTGCCGACCGTGAAATGATTGCTTATTTTCCACAAGGCCCCAACGCTCAATATTTCACCCTGAACTTCATTGCTTATTTGGTTGCGCTGTTGGCTGGGTGTGTGTTTTGGGTGCATCGACCAAACTCGGCAAGAGGGGAAGAGGAGGAGGAGAGATTAATTCAATAAAACAAGTCCAACAGAGAAAGAAAAGAAAAGAAAAAGAAAAGAAAAGAAAATGAAAGAAATGAAATGAAATGAAAAGAAATGAAATGAAACGAAAATTTGTCTTTTAATTCAAGGGCAGTAGCCCAATTTATTAAAAAAAAAAACTGTCTTTTATTCAAACTTGTGTTTAATCATTCAAAATAAAGATAAATACCACTGCATTTGACCCCCTCTTCATCTGACTTCCACAAAGACAGGTTTGCAATCTTGAATTGAATGGATTTTTGAATCGGCTAACCATTTTCCTGAAAGGGAGGAGAGGGGAGGGAGTGAGGTGTGTTGGTGGTAAAAGTATGTGTGTGTGTGTGTGTGTGTATGTGTGTGTGTGTTGGTGGTAAAAGTATGTGTATGTATGTGTGTGTGTATGTGTGTGTCTTTCTCTGTAGTCTTACCCATTTCTCCCTCTTCTTTTCCCTCTTTCTTCAGTGAGGTGGGACAGAAGGGGTTTTCTCCCACTGGTTGGATGAGTGACTTTGTTGACCAAAGAAGAATATCATGTCGAAGAGATGTTTTGTTGTTGTTGGTGGTGGTGGTGGTTCTGGTGACTTCTTTGCTGAGATGAGACAAGAGAGCCGCTGCACATTTTCCAGAAAAACATGAACATAACCACGGTTTTTTGTTGTTGTTGTTCTCATTGTTTTGTAGGGTTGCATTTGGGTGTTCAAAAATTTCCTTGGCAAGGAGCATCTTTTCTGTTGCTTGGCCTGTACAGATTGTGTGTGTGTGTGTGTGTGTGTGTATGTGTGTGTGTGTGGTTTGTGAAAAGAGAGGGAAGGAAAGGAGAGGGAAGGGAAGAGAAGAAAGGAGAGAAAAAAAAACCGTATTTTCCAGCAAAGCCAGTGACTATTTCAACACAATTTAACACCTGTTTATGACTGTTATTGCAATTATGAAGAGAAAAAAAGAAAAAAAAAAGTTTACGTCTTTTGCTTCTTGCACAATATCAAGCCCTCCTTTCTCCTTGATTAATTTAGCAGTATCTATTTTTTTTTTGTTTTTTTTCAATATTTTCGTGTGATACAACATCCATTTCAAAAAAAAAAAAAAAACCTTTTACAAGCCCCTTAATATTGAAGAAGACAAATAAAGGGAGAAAATTTGCAACATGATGTATTACTACTCCTTTCAATTTGTACTGTTTTAAATCCCCTTCAAATCCCAACCCCAATTTTCTTTTTTTTTTTTGATTTGGAAAGAGTTTAAAATGTGCTGGAATCATAATGAAAAAAAAAAAAAAGAAACCTAGCGATTGCAATCCCAACAACAAGACCTATGAGAAGAAGAGAAAGAGAAAGTGAGTAAATAAGCACACAACCTACCAGCAACAAATAGAAAATACAGGTAATAATAGTCATACCAGAGATTGTACAGCCACTTCCAATGGGCAAAAAGATGGTTTTTGGATGATTTTTTCCCATTTGTTCACAAATTTCAAGAATCGCACCAGCATGGCCAAGAGCACCAACTGGATTTGCCCCCTTTAATAACAAAAATAACAAAAGTGTGAGTAAGGGAGTGAGTGTGAGTGATGTGTATGAGTGGTGTGTGTGAAGAATATGAAAAACCAACCCCCCCAGGCATCACTCGAAAACCCCTAAAAGGGGAAAGAAGAGTGAGGGAAAGAGGAAAGGAGGAAAGGGTGCTGAAAGAGAAATAACAACAACAACAACAATAACAACAACAACAACAACAACAACAACAACAACAACAACAACAACAACAACAACAACAACAACAACAACAACAACAACAACAACAACAACAACAACA
>MUHK01002089.1:0-23610 GCA_002151225.1 Paramoeba pemaquidensis
AAATATTTCATATTTATTTAGAAGCTTTTATTTGTTGTCGCGAAGTCAGGTTTTTCTTTCTTCTTTCTCTCTCTCTCTCAGTCAGGTGATGAACTGTCCCGTTTGGTCCAACTTCACAAATCACTCACAAAACGTCCAAAATGGTTCCTAAAACGCTCACAAAACGTCCAAAATGACTCACAACACATTTTATCAAAAATGCCTCTAAAACATGCGCAACGGTCATGCAACAGGTGTTTAAAATGATCAAAAGGGCTTTCTGGGGATGGGGTAATAAAATGAGTTTTTATGGTTGAATGGGTTATTTAAAAACTTCCTTCACAATAAATAAAAAAACAAAAAAATTCTCATTGGTTGGGATTCAAGCAGATGAGAAGTATTATTTCTGTGGGTTGCAGAGAGAAGGTAATTTTTATGGTAGGATCCTGCTTCCTGCTTCAAATTTCTGGCGTTGGATTCCGACGGCAAGCAAGTGTCATGTGTCAGAAAACTTACGGATGAAAGATTAAGTTTTAAAAAAGAGAGGGGGAGAGGGACACACAAAAGTGGAGGAGAAAAGTGGGGTGGGGGTTTATTTGTTAGTACGTTTGCCATTACAAGCTCAAACCCCCTTTTGGGATCCATTAGAAAACATTTGTAGTCTTTTACCCTCAGTAAAATTCAATACTCCCACAAACTGTTCCCAAAATGTTTTTGGGAAAGGGAAAAAAAAAATCTCTGTAATTTTTGATTGAAGAAGTTGAAAGTTCTTCTGTGTGTCTTCATTTTCCTTTCCCTCTAACTTCTCAACTCTTTTCTCCAAGCAACTCCACACATTCTTCCGAACACTCACTCTTGTCATCCTCCACTCCCCAGCGCTCTCCCCAAAAAAAAAGCCCTTGTTTGGTGGTAAGCACTGTCCGCAAAAAGTGTCGATGGGATTTATTGTGTGGTTTTATGTACATTTTACACAGTTTGGTATCCCATTACAAGATAGAATTATGGGAGTTATGATGTGGGAAAGAGCATACAAATGAGATAATTCTTCTTTTTATCCTTGTTTGGTGGTAAGCACTGTCCGCAAAAAGTGTCGATGGGATTTATTGTGTGGTTTTATGTACATTTTACACAAATTGGTATCCCATTAACCAAGCCACCGTACGATTTTTTTCTATTGGGTGGTTTGAGCTTGTAATGGCTACATTTTTGTAGTTTTTTGCTCCTTCCCAACCACCACCTTTTTTGTGATAAACGTTTAAAGTTGGATTTTGTTTTTGTCTTGTCCAAGTTATCACAACACTTTCTTTGGGAAAACCTTTTACATTAAAAAACTCCAGTTGAGAAACATAATAACCACGATATGAGAAACAAAAAGAAGAAACGATGTACAACCACCTCATCGTCCATAAGCTATGGGAACGCAGAAAAAGTGGTAATTTTGGGAAGAATTTGTTTGGTTTTGGTGGGTTTCGATAATAATGAATGAATGAATGAATAATGAATGAATTATTTGAAAAGTTCTCACGACATAAATAAACTCGGACGTCACCCATTCGGCGATTTTCCAAGTGATTTCCCCATCACCGAAATATCCCGTTTTTTTTAGAGAACTATTTTTTTCTCATAAAATAGCACCATTTTCTTAATTTATGAAATTTCATGTAAATTCACTAACTACCGTAATCTATCGTAATCTGTCGGAATATAGCTCCCTAATTTCCCGATTAGCTTTTTTCTTTCCCTCCGTTAAATTTTTTTCTTTTTGTTTTCCACAAATTCATCACCAAACGTTTTCTTTTTTCTGACTCTCTTTCCTTCCACAATGAATTTATCCAGATCTTTTGTATCAAATTCTCTTTGTTTTATTTTTTTTATTTTTTCTTCTTGTTGAACAGCTTGATGTTTCCTTTTGATTTCACTCATATCTTCACCCTTCTTGGCAGGAATTAACTGTTCCGGGTAATATGCTTTGTCATTGTCCAATTTATACTGTCTTCCTTTCTTTCCAACGATCTGGTGAACCTTCAAACTAAATGTGGGAATGAAGCCTTTTTTGTCAAAGGTTTTGTTTTTCTTTTCGAATCGAACATACTCACCTATCTTGTAGTCATCCTTTACAAGGTCTGTGTCATATAACTCAATTAATGGTACTAGTTTGCCTTTTAGTATTGAATATGGTGTTCTATTTGTTGCACTGTGCACAGTATTGTTGTAATTATCAATCATATCAGGTATAGCATCAACATATTTTACTGTGTCTTTGGATGTCATGTACTTTCTAATCTTATTTAACACTGTTTTATTGAATCGTTCTATTAGTCCAACCGTGTTTTTTGAATTTAAACTTTTTGGATCATTAAGATGTATTTCCGCACCTCTTTCGACCAACAACTTCTTTACATCTCCCTTGAATTCGTTTCCATTATCAAAAGTGAACCACATTTTTTTTGGTTTTACTTCATCTATTACTTGTTTAAAAAAAGGGGCGATTTCACTAGGTTTTTTTGTTTTTATTGGAAATGAAAAAGAGTATCTACTAAACACATCAATAATATTTAACAAATATTTGTACCCTTTATTCCACCTAGCAAATCGTTGTAGATCCATCAAATCAGCCTGGAACGTTCCAGGTGTGTAGTTATTACTTTGTATTTTATTAAATCGCCTTACTTTTTGTGGTTGTTTATAGATTTGATTAACAGGTTGATTAAAATACCATTCTCTTACTTGTTTTAATGTGTATTTATGGCCTTTTTTTCTTGCTCTTTTGTACAAATCTCCAACATTACTTAAACCTTCCTTAGGATCGTAAAATAATTGAGACAAATTTTCATTCATCTTGTTCTATATCATTTTCATCTGAATATAATTTTCTCAATTTTCCTTTCTCACAACTGTATTTTTCCATCACAGAGTCGTCTATTCCCACTTTTCCGACTGTCACTTTGAAAGTACCTCCTTTTGGAACCTTCTGAGTGTTTACTAACTTACACCCTCTCTCATAATACTCCTGAATGTAATACCCCTCCACTTTTTGGATTTCTTCCTCGCCCTTAATGGTATCATTTTCTCCTTTTTTTCCCTTTACCTTCTCACCAAAATACATATTAATTATTTTTCTACATTTCCACTCTTCTGTTCCTCCTGTCTTGTAAATAGGATCATTTGGTTCTTGACAGTGTTCTTGAAATCTTTTCTCTGTTGTTGTTTTTGTGTACCCAACATAGTACAAATTCCTGGTTTGGTTATGGCATTCATAAATCTCCCCCTTGACCATTTGACGTGGTTTTAACACAGTTGGTTCGTCATTTTCTTTTGCAACATTGAATGTTCTTGCTGTGTAATCAAAATGAATCTTGTCCAAACTCCTCCCTCTTGATAATGCTGTGTAAATCTCATTAAAACTCATTTTATACACTTCATGAACATTGTACTCTTCTTCAATAGTCGATCCTTGGTAGCGGTAACAAGTAATACAGTAAGCTGGTTCAAAATCCTTCAAACTAAAGTACAATACTTCATTTTTCGAACTTCTTAAAGGTTGACCATTCTTTTCATTACTTAATGCTACCTTGTTATCTTGTAAAGCATGTATGTAATATAGTTTACTGTTGTACAATCCTTTTGTTTTAGTGTTTTTGTTAGATATTATCTTTTGCCCAACATAATAATACCCCTTGTGAAACTGTGCATTAACCTCTTTTCTTTTTAAGTTTGTTTTTGAAATATTTGTTTCCAAATTTTTTTTTATTTTCTTTGTTTTTAATGTGTTTGGTAATCTTTTGTGTTTCTTTAAATACTCCAATACATCATACAAATCTTTGTCATACCTAGCGCAACCTTCTACATAATTTTTTATCATCATATTATTATCACACATCTCTCTAAAAAACTTTTGGTTTGCATAATCAATGTATCTATTGTGTGTCTCAACAGGTTTGCATTGGTTAGGATCACCATAAAATTGAATAATACAGTTGTTTTGTGTTTTTAATTGATTCAATTTTTCCATCCAGTGAAGTGGAGTCATACTTGACTCGTCGACAAGAATTCGTTTTACATTGTTTAACAGGTTTTTTCCATCTTCTTCGTTGTAAAACTTACTATCAAATGTGTACACCTTAGCGTCTTTGCCCAAAATTGACAAAATATTTTGACAGGCCTTGTTAGTAAAACACAACACCATTGTTTCACCTGGGACATACATCTTTCCAAGCAGAGTGCTCTTTTGACAACCAGGACTACCAGAACAGAAAAAACTCATATTTCTTAATTTCTTAATGTACCTTTCTCCGTCTCTGTTTCTGATCTTTCCTCCCAACAAAATATTTGTTCCTTTAAATTGAATGTCATTAATAGGGTTCCAATTTTTCATCTCAGTCACAGTGTCATTCCCTTTCCTTGGGAAGAAGGGAGTGTAGATGTATGGTTTCCATTTTTCCGCCTTGTATTTGGTTTGGTCCAATTGATCGCTGGTTTTGACAGGGTTTTCAACAAACACAGCATCAGTTTTGTATGAAATTAATTTACTTCCCTCTCCGTACACTTGCTCTAACAACTCAATCACATTCCACATACCCTCACACAAAATCTGTCGAAAAATAGGTCCATGGTCTTGTTGTATTCGTGTTTCCAATGTATTTCTTACAAAATACAAATCATCAAGTTGGTTCATGTGAAAACCCTCCGGGTACATACAAAACATGGCCTGGACTGTTTCAAAATCTGTAGTAAGAAAAGCCTTGTCATCTTTCAAATACCTTTTTCCCATCATTCCAATGAATGCATTACACATAATTTTCGTGTATTTACCATATTTTTCTCTAGGGAACAACTCCAAAACTCCCTTTATGAAATCAGTGAGAAGGTCAGGGGTGTAACAGAACTCGGCTTTGGCTTCCAAAATAATTTTATTTTTTTGTAAATATTTTTTTTTTAACAATCTTCGTACAACATTATGTGACAACCACTGTTTTTGAAAGATCATTCCACCCAACTGTTCGATTTTAAAGTGCTCAACCAGGTATTCACCAACAACAATTTCACCTCCTTTGTATTTCTTAGGAATACTTGCTTGGCAAAAGACAGGGTAGCTATCTTTCATGTTCAATACAGCGTTTGTATAACACATATTAATATCAAATCCTTTACAGTTATCATTTGGTATATGGTTCTTTACTAATGTTCTCATTAGGGGTGTGGTGTAGAACTTGTCTAACAATTCCATGTGTTCTTTGGTGTACGTTGATTTCTTGTACAACTTTCCAAACTTAATTTCTTGGTATTGGGATGCCATTTGAGCAAACGATTGATTTTTAAAGGTAAAGTTATAACAGTTCATTCGTTTATACAACTCATTACAAAATTCTAATCTCTTTTCATAATCACCTCCATCTTCAATAACACAACCAGAAATAGGGTGAATAAATGAATGTAAATCTGAATCTTTACACTTGAGATTGCTAATTGTGTAAGGTTTGCATTTATCAATCACATCCAAAGCACATTGATAAGGATCGTCAACCAAAAATACCTCTCCCTTTTTTTTTCCTTCGACCATATCATTGTATTTCTGTTTTTCTTCTTCTCTTTTCTCTTTTGACATCTTTAATACTTTTATTTGTTCCTCATTATAATTATTATAATCATAGTGTTTGGCGTAACTGGGATCCATCAAACTGGGTATGTCCTCATTAACACATTCTTGATTAATGTATTCATACTGGTTAGCGTTAACCTTGAACTTTACCTCCACACCTTTGTTCAAATGTTTTGCTTTTGCCACGAATTGTTTTTGAATTTGCTCATTAATAACATAAATGTGTTTGTTGTTGCACAGATACACCAAGGTTGCTCTTGATTGTTTGGCTGTATACTTCTCGAAAACATTACCATATGGATCCATGGCATAAAGAGAGATGGTGTTGGGGTGGTATTGTTCAATCCATTTAATCTGCTCACTCACAGAAACTCCCTTTTCATAATTAATATTTAATTCACTCATTTCCTTCTTTATTTTTTCTATGGTTACTCTCTTCAACTTAGATTTCCCTTCACAGCTCTGTGCAATATGTCGAATAACACAAAGAAAGTCATTGTATTGTCGTTCCAGGTTAATCCCATTTAAATCGTTCAAAAATTTGTATTGCAAACCAACCCTGCCATGTTTAATGTCTCTGAAATAAACATTTTGTAAATTAAAGGTTTTAAATTTTATTTCTCCTACATAATCAACCTCATAATTTTCATAAATGTATGCTCTAATCTTTTCTTTGATGAACTCTTCCAATAGTTTCCCTTTGTATGACACTGAACTCAAGTGAAATTTAAATGAAAACGGCCAAAATTTTTGCTGTACTTTTTCTTTATATTCAATGAAAACAAAACAATCAACAAGTAAGATTTTTTTACCTGCATTTAATTGGCCCTTAATTTTATCTCTTTGTTCTCCCTTTTGGATTTGTAAAGGTCTTAATTTTTTCATTCTTTCCAACTTTTTCTTCAACTTATTGTAACTCTTTGTATTAGCGTCTGAAACCATCTTGTCAAACTCTGCGGTTTCTTTTGTGTAGTGCTTACTTCTTGGTCTGGCGAAATATGCCTCCCATTTGTAAAACTCATTTCGAAATCTTCTAAAATCTTCTCTTAATTTTTGTTCCATTTCTAAATATTATATACTATAGATAATATTATATAATATTTATTTAAGTCATTTTCAAACGCACTCTAAAAGTACACAAAAATTTACACTATACATTTTATTTCTAAATATTTCTTTTCAATTTCCAGCAACCTATGATATTCTTGTCTATCAACCAACACTTTGACGAATGTATGATTGTGGTAACCTTCTTCATATTTGCGTGGTCTCCCCATTTTCTTCTTCTCTTTAATAACAGGTAGTGAGTTTTTTTTTGGTCTTCCTCTCCCTCTTTTTACAACTTCCTCTTTTTGTACTTCATTATTCTGATTATTATCAGTCATATTTTCTACTATATTATTATAGATTATTTTTTTATATCATTTTAAAACACACCACAATAATTTTCTTACCGTTCAAATTTTCTGACTGTCTTTTTTTTTCCAAACTAATAGTATATTATGACATTCCATTTGGTAAAAGTTGAGAAAAACAATCGATATCTTGTCAGTACTGTTACAGATGTCAATGAGGTTATTAAATATTTAGAAAATACCTACCCTGAACATATTAAACATCTTGAAGATGTGAATTTTGATGATTTTAAAAATGAAGTTGACACAGGTAATGAATATAAATCAGGTCTTTACATTATCGAACATCCAGATTCTGTTAATGTGTATCGTGTATCAACAAAAATTTATTTTGGGTATTTATTTAACAGTGCACAAAGAGAAATTAAATTGGTTGATCGTTATGAACTTGTTGTTGATAATAATGAATAATAATTAAATAAAACTAATTAATATATGCTTAGTTTTATTTATGATATCATATTTGTTACTTCTATGTTGTACAAAAATCGAGACATAATAACACTAGGTAATGACCGGTAAGCCACTATTATTATACATACTTCAAAATATTAATTTGATCAATTTATCACAAAGAATTCAGATTATTGAGCACTACATTTAATCGAAATGCAACCAAAAGGAACCAAATTGAATATTTACTACTTTTTGGGTAACCTTTTCTTTTGTTTTGTCGGTTGTCTTTTTACTGGAGCAGGTTTTTTTTCTTTTTTTTTTTGTTTTGGTGGAGAGGGTGGTGGTTCTACTTCAGTGTCAAGAGAAATGTCCATTGTTCTACTTTTCTGGCTCTTGTACTGTTGGTAAGCATCTTTTTCTTTCGCTTCTTTCATTGCTTGTTTGTATGACAATGCATTGTCGTCTGCATATTGTTTGATAAACTCTGTGTATTGAGTCATCTAAATTACTATATATTTTTTAATAAGATATTTTTTACACAATAATTATCCAACTATATAATATATAAATGAATCTTACAAGTAATGTGGAGAACTCTGCTGGGTATGTATATTATGATCTTCAAATTAAAAATTTGGCTAACAATCGAGTCCCTGATAATCTTATACAGCTAAAGTTTGACGAGCAACGTACTGCACCTATTATTGACAGAGCAGACGCTTATGATATGAGTATAACCAGGTTTCAATGTGATACATATTCTCTTCCTGTGTATGTTGCAGAAATAAAGGAAAATTCATTAGACAGAGATACAATGTTACATAATTTAATTCTAATTTTCGACACAGGGACTGTACGACGATTTCTTGGATTAATGACATTAATTTGGGTCCCCGTCGATGACACAGTTGCACCACCAATACCTCCTAGTCAAACACCAAACGGTTATCAGGTAGATTCTCAATATTATTGGTGTTATGATTATGATCATGTGTTGAAAATTGTTAATACAGCATTAGCAGAAGCTATGGATAAATTGAAGGCGGATGCATTACTCAACCCTCTTTTGTACCCTGTTGATTTTGCTGATGTACCGCCCCCTTTTATGTCTTGGAATGAGTCATCTAATACCGCAACGTTATACTCCAGAGCCGATTTATTTAATACAGCAAATCAACCAACCGCCTTAAATCCATTAATAGAGGTTTATTTTAATCCTACACTTTATTCAATGTTTAATTCTCTACCTATTAAAAAAAGTTTCTTGGTTGACAGTGGAACAGGGACTGTTCTTGGCCCTCCTGATTATCCTCCTTATTACCAGATTATGGTCGACAATTTCAATGGCGCGAAAACGATACAGGGATTGTTTGGTCAACAGACAGAAAGGTTTATTCAAACCACACAAGAATATAGCACCATTTCTGAATGGTCTCCGGTAAGTTCATTGGTTTTTACATCTTCCACATTACCTGTTGTTATTACAAACCTGTCGAACCCCCACTTGTACCAAAATAATAATTTAATCCAATTAAGCAGACCAGGAAACAATTTCGCTAATATTATTACTGATTTAGTGACTGACGACCAAAGTTATAGGGGGTCCATACTCTACTACCCTACTGCCGAATATAGGTGGATATCACTGACAACATCACAACCAATAAGTCAAATCGATATTCAAGTGTACTGGAAGTCCAAAATAGGTAAATTAATTCCATTTACATTACCATCCGGGGGCTCTGTAAGCCTGAAGTTATTATTTCGTAAAAAACAGTATTAATTTTTTTCTTTTTTAAGATTATAGAATGAGTCAAAATCTTTTTCAAGACATGCCATTGAGTAATGCTCAAATTCAACAAGACTATGCACTTCAAAAAATTAAAGTTGTTAATGATGCTGTTGTTGCAGGTGCTCTCCAAGGTCCTGATGCTGGTAACAATCCACCTGGCGCTATTGGTGATTTAAACAGAAGGTTTGTTATTAATGTTGCCGGAACAAATTATTACTTGTATTGTGCTGATATTGCTCCTTAAAATATTAAATATATTTTTGGTTTGTATGTAAAAATATATTTAATCACTGTCATCTAAATTATTCAATAGAAATGCTCCCTTTTCATGCAACAACACCATTGGGTACGTTCTCACTAAGGTAACATGTCTACTTGGTAATTTTTTAATTTTTTTAATTTGTTTGTTGTCTAATCCAAAATATTCTCCTAGTAGATATCGCAAGGCTCGATTCCCCAGTGTTTGGGGAAAGATGGTGATGTTGTTGCACTCGGCAAGAATCATTTTGGTGTCTTTTCCATTGCAAGGTAAATGGGAAACGTACACAACCGACGTTCCTGAGTGTCTCCCGCATTGCAACAAGGTATCCAATATGTAAAACAATTTTCCTTGAATGTGTTTGTTCTTTATTGTGTCAACATCATCATAGATGATTAAACAGTTTTTCATGTCCCCTAAACTCAATTCAGTTTTAAGGAAGTTTTCGTCGAGTTTTATTCTTTTAATATGTTTACATTTAATACTCTTGTCATCTGTGAGTAAACTAAAGAGGTAAATGGGTCTCTTGGGGTACATGGAGTGGTATTCTTCTGCAAGTTTGTTTGTAAAATAAGACTTACCAGACCCACTCTGTCCACTGACGTAACTAATGATTCTTTCTTTCTTTTTATTTGGTATCATTTGAACTCTCTCATTTTCTTTTACAACAAGTTCTGTCATTGGGTTTCTTACTTTTGTTTTAGGATTATTATTGACAAAAATAACTTTATTAGAATGACAACCACCTGCTTTTTTCACCGGACAAGTTTGAAGGTGTCGAGCTTTGTTGGAGGCTGTTGTCTTTTTGTAACAGAACTGACATTCGTTCTGGTTATTTATGATTTTATTTTTTGAATTCCTCGTCTTTTTTGATGCATTAATGTCCTCAATTATCGCTATAGCTTCACCATGTGCTTCAGTGTTTATACAACTCATCTTATACTCTTGCGGGAGATTATATTTTTTGGTAATCAATTATATCAACAAATTCAATGGTTTGTTCATTTACAACATCAGTTAACTGTTTAATTATATCTTGTATTGCCAATCTCATGGTTTGTAATGTTGGTCGTCTCAAAATCAACTCAATTAATTGATCGAGGTCAATGGGTAAGTTCTTTTTTATTATGTTGAGGTTGTTTATAATGTCTGATTTCTTAGGTTGACGAAACGGGTTGTCAAGAACTGCGTCAAGGATTTGCAGATTATTGATTTGATAATTTAATTTTCCCACATTGGAATTAAAGAATTCTACCAAGGTTTGTTGCATTTTTTTAACTGTACAGTCGTTTTAACGCTTTAAAATATTGTTTTTGTTTTATTTTCTGTTGAAATTGAAATAGGAGGACATCACTTAACTTTGTTTCTTGACCAGGCATTGTGGAAAAGCCGTTGGGAAAGGTGAAGTAATAATTGTTTGAAAATTCTGTGAAGATTCCGTTGACTAGTGCAATAATGTCCATCTTGATGATTGATTTCATTTGAAGGCAGGAAATAAAGGTTATATTTATTCCATCAATGTTTTGAAATCCATCTTTTATTGTAAATTTGTTCCATCTTACTGGTTGTCCTCGAAACATTCCACATTTAAAATCGGTAATGAAAATGTTTGGATTATTTTGTGCTTTCAAAAATTTTTGTTGAAATTTTGTTTGTATTTCTGGAAAAAAATCATCAGTTTGTATTACCTCTTGCAAATCAATATCAGATGCATATTTTATTTTGGGATCTGCACTGCTACCTATTCTTTGTACATCCTTTATTTTTAAAATATCAATGACTTTGTTCATGTAATCTTTTAAGAGATTTTTTTATCATTTAATATTATAATACATTATGAGTGATGATTTAGTTAAAAAATGGAGAGCATTACAAGAAAAGGTAAAAAGGTATGAAAAATTATCTAAATCTACTTCCTCAAAGCGATCTACAAAACAGAAAACATATGAAAAAGAGTGGAAACAAGCTGTTGCTGATTTGGCTCGATTGGAGAAGAAAGTAATGGCAGAAGGTAGAAAATTACATCGACAGAGACAATTGGAAGCAAAGAAAGAAATAGAGAAAAGTAAAAAAATCAAAAATGAGGTAAAAAAAGAAGTTGAAAAAAATGAGAAAAAAATTGAAAAGAGAAAAAAAGAGGTACAAAAAAAGGGGCAAAAAGAATTGATGGACATCTATTGTGGGGCAAAGAAACCAGGTAAAGGTAAGAGAATGGGTACAGAGGAAGAGTGTCGAACAAAAGGGCAGATTCGATTGTATGGACATCATAAAATTGCAGACAAAAGTGGAGGTAATATTGATAAACAGTTGGTAAATCAATTGTTAAATGCTTCTGTGAAGAAAAGACCAGCGGTAAGAAGAAAGGGGGGGAGTTTACCAGCGAATATGATTAAAAAATTTATTGTTGCAAGTCATGAGAAAGATTTAAAAGATGTGAGTCACTACAAAATTGACAGACAATTGTCACATGAATGGGTACGTGTTTATTATAATGATCAAAAAAAACATTGTGTGATTGTGCATAGGGGTAGTGCAGACGCTTATGATGCTTTTATTGACCTTCAATTACTTGTACAACACAAAAGTAACAAACGTTTTAAGGTTTCTGAACAAGTGCAAAAGAAAGCTGAAAAAAAATACAAAGCAAAAGGTTATTTTATAACCACATTAGGGAGCAGTTTGGGGGCCTACTTAAGTGAAGAATATGGACAAAATTCTGACGAAGTTATTACAGTATCAAAACCAACCACACCAGGTGATTTACTAACTGGTAGAAAAAAAGGTAAGGATCAATATGATATTCGTTCGACAAGAGACCCTATTGCTGTGCTACAAAACCTTCAAAAAGGTGAGCATGACATTGTTATTCCTTCTAAAACTTGGAATCCCTACACAGAGCATATTGGTGATTTAGTTAGTGGTCGATTATTACCAGAAGATCGAGTAATTGGTAAGGAAATGACTGGGCAACTATTTGGGCAAGGATTTGCAGAAATGTTAAGCAAAATGAGGTTACAACAATTAAAACAATTATTAAAATTATTAAGAGGTATGAAGAGAGGGAGAGCGAGACAATACCCAATAACAAGAAAGAAGAAAAAAGAGTTATTAGACATGATTTTGGAATTAAGTGATGACATGCGGGGAGGTAAGAAACTAACTAACAAGAAGAAGCAATTGTTGCAAACCAGTTTAAATGCATTAATGCCCCAACCTATGGGTGTACCAGTTTTTCATTATTTGACTAATCATTAAAAATAATTATCTTAATAATATATATAATAGATGTCTTCTAACTACATTGTTTGCGGAAGTGATGATTTGGTTTATGGGCCTTACAGTGATCATGCAACAGCTTTTTCAAAAGCTCAAAGTTTGGCAAATGCGATGGCATTAGCAGATCCTGATTGTTCTGTTCAGGAAAACACAGATTCAGACTGTTGTGTCGTATTAAAAAAAACCACAAAATTAAGAGATAGAAATGGTGTTGTTTATACCTCTTCATATGAATCTCAATGTGGGGAATGGGTTGTCCGATTATGTCAACAATAAAAATATCATTATTAATTTTTTACAAAATAAATAATGCTTTACATAAATCCTGATTTTGTTTCTAACTCTTTGACTCTCTGATTTAGATTCTTAACACTTGCCATTACAACACCAACCATTTCATGTGTTTCAATACTTAACACATCTTTTTCCTTATAATCAGTCGGAAATGCACTATGCCAATCTTGAGCCATTACACCATAACATATTTGTTCTTTTGGACGACCCTTGTAGTTATATTGATAAACATCGAATAAATCTAATCGATTCATAAAATCTTGGTAATCTATTTTAATAATATTCTCTTTTTTGTTGCGATCACACGGAGGAGCCCAACCAGCACCTCCGGGGGCCAAAGAGGGGCCAGTTGTATTTGCCGTGTTAGTAAAGAATGTTGCACCATTAGAACACCGAGCTAAGAAAGTATGATTAGACACACTAGTTAATGCTGTTCCTCCTGCATTATCAGAAAATATAAAACAACCAGAGTTTATACAGTTAACATTTGATCCCAATACAACTGAGTTTGATCGCCCTCCTGTTATACTACTTCCATTTCCACCAAGTATTACACAAGAATCATTATCACTATCTATTAAATGATTTATACCTCCTATTATTGCACAATTGTTGTTATCAGAATCAATATCATTCATACTCCCAGCAATACAACAAGATTTTTGACTATTATTACGCACTCTACTCTCCAAAGAAGCTATAATCGCGCTCTCTTTTGCATTATCAAAATTACAACTCTCAGATCCAGCAATTAAACAATTGGTAGCATTTGAATCGGTAGATGTAGATGTTGTAGATGCAATCATTGCTGTATATTGGCCCCTAACATTCTGAGTGCAAGTATCACAACTATACAGACCAACACCCTGACCTGCAGTATCCATACTACATGCATTACAACCTGCAATAATACAATTATTTCCATTGATACTGTTGCCATTACCACCGTCCAAAGTACTATTTATTGATGCTATGATTGATGAAGATTCGGTATCATTGCCTTGTATATTACAGCTATTGGAATTAATAATACCAGAATTATCAGCATCCTTGACTTCACAAGAGTTTGCTCCCTCAATTGTACAATTCAAAGGGTCAGCACTTGCCCTGTAAATTTGATTATTAGTACCCGCTAACACAACAGAGTTGTCACTGTCATCAATAAAATTAGTTAATCCACCAATAATTCCACAATTTGTAGAGGATAAAGTACTATTAGTACTTCCACCAACTATTCCACATTGAATAGAACCACTAGAGATTGTATTATTTGTTCCACCACTCATAGCACATCTATCACTATTACCTATATTACCAACGGCACCACCCAAAATTCCACACTGGAATGAACCACTCTGAATAATATGAGAAGAACCACCACCAACAAATGATGTATCAGCATTTAATATTTGATTACTATCACCTGCTACAATACCAGACTCCTGAGAATTACTATCAATATTATTTGCATTTCCACCACCTATAAATAAATTATCCCCATCAATTGAGTTGATGGTGCCACCTGCAATACAACTTTTATCAGAACTACCTTCTATAGTACAATTATCACCACCAACAATAGCCGAGTTATTACTATTCCCCTGTATTAAATTATTCTGTCCACCTCCAATAAAATCTCTATCAGAATTATCTATAAAATTGGTATCTCCTCCACATATAGCGGAATAGAAGGCATTTACTCTAATTTCATGGTCTATACCTCCACCAATAAATGACTCTTTAGCATTATCTAATTCATTTCTTGATCCACCAGCAATAACACTAGCGCGATTACCATTATCCGTAAAACGAGCACCGGTTGCTCCAATCATAGCACAATTTGTTCCCCATCCAGCTGCCGAACTATCCATACAACTGTACACGCCACAATAACTACCACCTGGACTACTGCCCTGTCTACCTACACCAGATTCAAAAGAACCAACAACAACACAACCATCTCCATTTCCTGATCCATTGTTAGTATCAACCGTACAATCTACAGAGCCTACAATAGCAGAACAAAGTGTCCTATTTCCCCCTATAATAGAATTATTGGAACCAGCAATTAGTGATCCAACAGCTGAATCATTTATTATATTATCTGCTCCAGCTATAATAGCTCCTGTGGTAGCATTATTCAAACTATTGTCTTGTCCTGCAATAATAGCACTATTATCTGTCCCATTTGTAATATTCTGTTCATTTCCACAAAATACACCGCATTGTAATGAATTCTCAGTTATTGAAAGAGAATTACCTCCAGCAATAGCACATCTCTGAGAACTATTTATTTGATTCAACTCTCCACCACCAATTAAACTTGTCGTAGCACTACTAAATGAATTATTATTACCAGCTACATATGCATTTACCGGTGGATTTACTGGAGTAATATCTACACCAATCTGTTCATATGGTGAATCAGTAGCTGTTAAATCAATTGTTATCCCATCACCAACTTCAAGAATTTCTATTCCATCTGCCCCAGTTAAACCCTTAATGACTAGATCCGGTCCAATTCCATCACTGACTAATGATACACCACCTGTACTACCTAAAGTGATAAAAGCACCAGATACTCCTAAATTTACTTCATCCCCATTATCAGTAATTAATATACTCCCATCGTTTGAAGTTAATGATTTAATATTACCATCATCATCTACCAATGAAACACCATCACCTACTGATTCTGTTGCACCTTGAATACCTGAAAAATTAGTCAAAAAAAAAAAAACCTGTACCTTCAAATCACATGGATTTGATGCAATATTATTAACAAAGATTTGCACATATCGTGCAGTTATTGGGACTAAAATAGATTCTTCATTTCCACCAGTTAATTGATAAGTGTCAGTCGAGATAACCTGGAAGTGATTATCAACACTCCACCGAAAACCAAATTCAACGTCAACACTGCAAAATATTGTGTATTTTAATGCATTTACATCTCCAACAAATGTGAAGGGGGGCTCATATGTTGGATCTGGATAAGCTGTATCATTTAAAAAATATAAATTCAATTCAGGCATTTTCTTATTATTCTATATAAACTAGTAAGAAAATTATTTTACAAATATTTGGATGGAATGACATACTCTGTTGTGTCAATGTTGTATTTTTTTCGTCCCTGTCCGCTTCTCGGTGTTGATTCCAAATATAAAATAGTGTCATTGTTGTCATTAATTAATTGACGGAGGTTATTTACAATTGAAAATAATCGGTCATCAATTTCTTCTTTGTTTAAAATCATATTTGCTCTATTAAAGTTTGTAACTGGAATATTAGCTTGAATTTGTGGTTGAAAGAGTGTAGAATAATATTGTAATAGGTTATTTAATTGTTCGTTTTTCTTTTTTAACTTTTTTAAAAATGGATCATTAACTGGAATGTCTTTCAAAATACTCTGAATAAGATCTCTAAGTTGTTGATTATAATAATCTAGTTTTGCAAAGTTGTCATAAAATTTTCCCACTCTGTCTGCATAAACAAATCTTACCACATTCACTGCTCCAGCTCCAGCTCCAGGTAAATTTCCAAAATAATCAAGTGTTTGTTGAAGTGTGACTGTATATTGGTCACTAACATCAATATACCTGCTTTTTTTGCTCTCTAAATCAGCATTTTCTACAAATTCTTCATCTTCTTGTTTGGCCATTTGTTGGAATCTTTTTTTTTTTTCATAATCAATAATTTTCTTTTTTGCTCTATTATCTCTTTCAATTCCGGTTAAATCTTCATACGGTCTCGCCAACATTGTTACTATATTATTTGAACAGAAAATTTTAATACAAATTGTTTTGTTTAACAAAGCGACTGGCTTCAGGAAGAGACATCCCCTTTTCTCTCATTACTCGTTTTACTATTTCATTTCTTTTATTTCTTCCAGAATTTGGTTTTCCTTTTGGTTTTGGTTTTGGTCTTGCTTTTGCTCCACCTTTGTACACACCGACATCTTTTGATTTTCTACCATATCCAGTAGTGGACCTAATTCCCTCACGTGCCAATTGACCTGCTAAGGTACCTACCACTGTTCCTGCTCCTGGTTCCACAACTGTACCAACTAATCCACCGACACCTGGAACTACTGCATCTAATCCAGCACTAACATATGGTTTCGTTTTCTTCTTTAATTTACTTAAACTTATTCCACCATCCATGTTTTGTTTTCTTTGTCTGGCATAACCTGTTTTATTTTTTATTAACTTTCGAGCAAGTTCACCTACCATCGCTCCAACCATTTCACCCTCTTCTCCTCCTATTGCTTTACCTATCGCTTTTGAAAGAGTTGGTACTCCAATATTAAGTCCCATACTAATCCCTTTTTGTAAATACGGTTTTGCTACTTTTTGAACTTCATCCCAGTCTATTGCACCACCTACCATTTCTTCATTTAATGCAAGTGCAATTTCATGAGCAAGTTGTTTATGTGTTAATTTCTTTGCTTTTGCACCACCTTTTTTTGTTGATGGTGCTACAGGTCTTGTTGGGTGCACTTTCATTAATGCTTCTCCTTTTGAAGGTCTCCCTCTATCATAAATTCTTTGTGAAACTAGATCCAACATTGGATAGGTTGCACTACTTCCAGGCATTGCATACATTGCCCCACCTGATCTTTGTCTAATAAAAGTATTTGTTTGCATTGGTTCCCACATGTATACAGAATAGTGAGATAATTTTTTTGCAAGTTTTTGGTTGTATGGATAATTCAAGGTTAAACTCATTTATATTATTTATTTAGAAAAAATTAATAATATTTGGTTTTAGTGTAAATACTTACATTACAAGAGAATCTAATTTATTTCGAACGGGCATGTGCACACCACCTGACCTTCCCATTCCATAGGATTCACCGCCACTCCTTGATTTGCCACACAAGTATTTTTTGGCCATGATGGGCATGTGTTTCATTGCACTGGCAATTTGATCAGATAGTGCACCGCCTCTCATTCGATTGTACTCATTAGATGAAATAGCATCTGCTCCATCTTGAGTACTGGTGTTGACAACCATCTCTTTGTTGAGAAGAGCGGTTTGAACTTGGGAGCTTCCTGCTATTGTTGCAAAGAGACCAGAATTAGCAGTTATCACAAGTACTTCCGGTGCTAAATCTTCATTACTAATATTTGTGACATTCATATTCATTTGAAATTGGAATTGACCTAGTGAGCCATTACTTAAGAATGCTGGGAGCGAAAGATCCCTACTTGGATCAATTACAAGAACAGAACCACAAGTTGAGATCTGAACATTACCACCAGGCTGATTGTCATAAACTTGAGCTTTTCCACTAAAATCATACCATGATTGTTTTGAGCCATTAGCGACTGACATTCTCCATAAATCTTGCGGTGTTGCACTTGAAAGAAGACCAGAAGCATTGTTGAAATTTACAGAAATAGTATTGATTCTAAAAAATGCATTTGCATCTCTTGCCCCCTGATCTGATAATCTTTTTCTTGCAACAATAACAAATCTGTCACAAACTTGATTTAACTGGATGTTATTTATTACAATGTCTGCAGAATTTCCTGCATTGATGACATTGGTGTTCTGTTGAGAAGTGATATATCTGGGATAATCAATGTAAGGAACAATATTTCGTGCAGGAAGAAGATTCGTTTGTTGAGAGGTCAAGAAGTTCAATAATATTCTTGGATTGGTAAATGCATCTGCTTGATTGAGTGAAAGAGTGTAAGGAATTGCATTTCCTCCTGCTCCCGTTTTTGCCAATCCACTTGACCAAAATCGTTTCATTTGTGCGTCGATATTGAACACATAATTCAATGTATTGATTCCCAAAAGACCCGCCTCGTTATATTTTGAGTGAAACAAAAACGGAGACAAGAAGAGAGGTTCAGTAAAGGTCGCGCTAACATCAATTTCCCAAGTATCACCAATATCTTGAGAAACTGGGTTGTTATCAGTGGGGGGACCACCTGCGGGTGTTCTTGTAATTGTTAATGCATCAAGGGGATGTGACCCTCTTGGTAACCGATGTTGGTTATAACTTGCATTTTTGAATCCAGCTAAAGGGTTGTTGTTAGCATTGATTGCATCAGAATAAATTTGATATCGGTCAATAAGGTAAGGAGTCATTCCTTTTGAACAAGCAAGATCTTCTTCATCCATTAATTGAAGAAGAGCAGGAAGGACATCAATGGTGTTAACGGAGACACTTGTGTTATTTACAGTAGCTGTTGCTGTGGTAAATAAATTGTTCAAAGGGAATGCTTGGAATGCTTCTCTTTGACCATATTGCCAAACATTAACACCAACTGGAACGTTGGGACCAATGTTAATTTTAAAATTGACTCTGGCACTTAATAAAATATTTCTGTCGACAACAATGGATTCAGATGGTGGTTGTATGTTGAAGGAAAGATTTGAACTTGATGATGATGTGGCAATGAATTGTTGGAATGTATTTTGGTTTGCACCTTGTGACACCGCAACTTCGAGTTGACCGGAAACATCATTGAGTCTTGCATCTCTCACTAATTTTGTTGAATAATCTGCGCTCATTAACTATATATATTACTTAGAGAATAAAAAAAATTATTTTTGGATTAATAATGTCACTAGTCCATCAGAGGATAATTTAAATTGTTTTTTTAGTTTGTCAATAAATTGAATAAATTGATTTAAATCCATATTAAATTTTTCCATCATGATGATTCTGAGAATAATCCACTTGCCACAAGTATTAATTCCGTCTTTGAGTTGTTGGAGTTTTCTCTTGTTATAAATAATGTGAAACTTTGGAAGTGATTGTGTAAGTAGGATATTTAAATGTTTGACGTCTTGATTTAACATTGCTTTTTGTTGGTGAGAAATAAAATCCAATTCCTCGCTGGGAAATGTTCCATATGAGTTAAACCATTCGATTGTGTTGTGGTAGCGGAGAAGGAGTGCCCAATGACCACTATTGTATTCATTTTCAATCAAAATAATTTTCCATGATTTATTTCGAGGAAGGAGTTGTTGTATTGAGTTGTAGTTGGCAAGTTCAGAATATTTGAGAATGTTTTTGAAATCTCTTTTGCCAAAGTAGCGAGTGAGGTCACTGTCTGTAATCTCTTCTTTGATTTGCTGTTGAAGTTTTTGTTTGTTAGGATTTTTCAAATGAGTTAAATAATATTGGAGATTGAATTTTTTGACCATTCTATATACAATGATGAGAAAAATGAATTAATTTTTCATCAGTTTTTGAAACTTTTTCGCTCCTAGAGAATATCACTAAGGCAAGCGATTTCAGGATTCAAAGCCAAAAAACAAATAAACTGTGAAACCGTTAAAAAAAATTTAACAAAAGACAAACCAGTTTTAAATCAAAAAATACAGAATCCTGTGGGGGGAGAGAAAGGGAAAGGGGGAGAAGGGATTTTTTCAAAGCGATGGCAGACACACCTCCCCAAAGCTCCTCTCCACCCCAGGTTTGTTTTCTTGTGTTGGTTGGGTTGGGTTGGGTTCATTTGGTTCTCATCTCTTTTCCCTCAGGGCCCAGGAGATGTCGCTACCTGGCTGAGAGGCCTCTCTTTGAAGGACGCAGAGACAATTATCACGAATTTCGAGAATGAAGGTGTTGATGGTGGTGCTCTCTTGTCGTTGACTGAGAAAGAGATTGAGAAACTTGTTCCACGCATTGGTGATCGATCGAAGATTCGTGGAGCTCTGGAGGCTTTCAAATCTGCCCCCACTCCCGCCCCTGGTTTGTTGTTTCTCCTCCCTTGTTGTTGTTGTTGTTGTTGTTGTTGTTGTTGTTGTTGTTGTTGTTGTTGTTGTTGTTGTTGTTGTTGTTGTTGTTGTTTTAAGCGCCTAAATTTCCTCTCCCAGAAACCTTCAAGCAATTTATCAAAACACCCCTCCCCCTTATGAAATACTCTAAACAAGACACATCAACCCGTGAAAGTGACACACCAACAACAAGCAAGTTCTACCACACGCCCTCCGAAGCACGTAATTGGATTGCGTTTTCCAAGTTCATTCAAGAGGGGTGGAAAAAGGCTGAGGAGCTGTTTGGAACTACTCAGTACTCTCCCGCACAATTCTCCAGTCTTTGTGCCGTCTCGAATGAAAAGAATGTGGAAACTTGGTTTGATGCCATTGTTGGTCATTTAATACGGCAAATTTTCATCGGGGACCGCTTCCACGCCAAAACAACGACCACACTGACCATGGAGGGAGGGATTCGGAAGAAGCGTAAGGTTGTACCAGATTATGGTTTCGATGAGAAACCAATTGACGTGAAGCTGGAGAGGAAGCTCCCAATGGATCTGGTGACGAATTACAACCTCGCAAAATCTCGAGTTGACGAAAAGGAGAAGGAGAAGGCGGAGGCAGAGGTGGAGAAGCAAGAGCAAGGGGGAAAGGGGAAAAAGAGAAAAAGAACGGCGTCGACTGTCGCTGATGGTACGAAAGATCAAAACCAATCGTATTGGATTCTCAAACAGTTGTTCACATACATGAGAGAAAATGATACTTCTTTTGGTCTTGTTAGCAGTTACGAACGGACGTTTTTCTGTCGTGTTGATGGCGAAGACATTCTTGTGAGTGATGTGGTGACTTTGCCCAAGTTGGTTTTTCATTTCACATTTTTTATTATTTTCATTTCTCTTTCGTTTTCGTTTCTTTTAATTCTGTTTTTTTCACCCCATTTTTGGACAGTCTGGTCGAATATTTTGTGTCTTTCGTTTCACACCCTGAATTTGATAAAAAACTTGATACTGAATTGGTACAGATAAATCTTGGTGATGAGAGTGGTGGGAGTAGTGGTGGGAGTAGTGGTGGGAGTAGTGGTGGAAGTAGTGGGAATGGTGGTAGTGATGGGAGTAGTGGGAATGGTGGTAGTGGTGGTGAGAGTGGGAGTGGTGGTGAGAGTGGTGGTAAGAGTGGCGGGAGTGGTGAGAGCGGTGGTGGGAATGGGAGTGGTGGTGGTGGTGATTCTTTGGTGTTGATGACCAATTACAAGATAATTGGTGTTGGTTCGTGTGGTGTTGTTTATGAGGGGACTTTGAGTGGTGAACCAATCGCCTTGAAGGTTGTAAATCTGGAACATGTGGGAGCAGTGGCCGAGTTATTACATGAAGTGGAGATCTACAATTTTTTGAAGGATCTCCAGGGGGAGGTCATCCCCCATCTCCTGTGGAACGGGTCTTTTGTTTTCGATCATCAGGTGTGGTATGGGATTGCCACTTCTCTCTGTGAACCTGCCACCAAGTACACTGAAGCGGAAAAACAGAAGGTTTTGGAGGTGTTGCGTCAAAGGGGGGTTGATCATGGGGATGCTCGAGGTCCAAATTTTGTGCGATGCCCTGTGGATGGGAGGCTTTTTGTGCTTGACTTTGGCCGAAGTGTGATTGTGAAGGAGCAGGTGGAGGAGGTGGACAAGGCAGAAAAAGGGAGACCAGTCTCTCCTTCTCAATCTCCAAGTTCTTCTGATTCTGAGTTTGAAGTGGAAGAGGTTGTGGGAGAGATTCATGGGAAGGATTCATTGAAAGGAATCCCATCGCCTTTTGAAGCCATCCAAAACCTTGTTCGGTCTTGAAGACTTCTAAAGCATTGGGGTGTGGGGTGTTGATTCCGAAACAAGCTCAAGATTTCTTTAAGTTCAAGTAAATTAAACCACTTTTCTGTTACACTTTATTCATTTTGTTTTCCTGAGAGTTTCATCAAAATTGAAAGCTTGTTGTACATTATGTCTTTTGAAGGTTTGGAGTAGATGACACACACGTCGGGGTCATGGAAATGGTCGAAGTCCTTTTAGAACAAACGATCAGGTAAACAAATGAAAAGCAAAAAAGTGTATTCAACCTGCTTTTGTGTTTTAACTCATATAAGCCTCCCCCTCCTCTCACTCCTCCTCTTCCCATTCTTGCTTAATCAAAACATATCGATTTCGGCGCATCTCCTGGAATAAAACCTGAAGAAGAAAGGGTTCAAGAGGGGAATCAAGGCAAAACCAGGACAATTTTTTGTACTCTCCCAACTTCTTATTTGTTTGTTGTTGACATTGGAAACACTTTCACACATCTCCAGTCCGTCGGATCCGACTAACCCTTTCTCTCTTTTATTTGTTGTGGAATTGATTGAACCAATTTAGCTTGAATTCCAGCCACAGAAAGAATACCTCTCTTTTCTGAAAATAACAGTGAGAATTTTGTGAAACTTATTTTTATTACCCATTTCCAGAAAGCCATTTTGGTCGTTTTAAACACCTGTTGCAAGACCGTTGCGCATGTTTTAGAGGCATTTTGTGAGAAATCGTGTTTTGAATCATTTTGGACGTTTTGGGAGTATTTTGTGAACCATTTTGGACGTTTTGTGAGTGATTTGTGAAGTTGGACCAAACGGGACAGTTCATCACCTGACTTCTCTCTCTCTCTTTCTCTCTCCTTTGTAAATATTTCATATTTATTTAGAAGCTTTTATTTGTTGTCGCGAAGTCAGGTTTTTCTTTCTTTCTTCTTTCTCTCTTTCTCTCTTTCTCTCTTTCTCTCTTTCTCTCTCTCTCTCTCTCTCTCTCTCTCTCTCTCTCTCTCTCTCTCTCTCTCTCTCTCTCTCTCTCTCTCTCTCTCTCTCTCTCTCTCTCTCTCTC
>MUHK01002099.1:0-12500 GCA_002151225.1 Paramoeba pemaquidensis
AGGGGGGGGGGGGAAGAGTGAAACACGAAGGAGGGATATGTGAGTTGGTGGGGAAGGGCGGGGAATTGGGGTTTGATTATTTATTGCCCGACTCAAAAATGTGTTGCAAAATAAAAAGGATGTTTGCGTGTGTTGGGATTTATTAATCGTTCACTTTGGTTTTTCCATTTCTCCCAATTCCTCCCCGATTTGTTTTCCCAAACACGCACAACAAAAAACCAAACAAAAAAAATTGGACAAAAGAAAAAAGAAAGGACAACAAAAGAAAAAAAAATGCGTTAAGGGCCCTTCTCCTCCCCTGCTCAACCTTTTTCCTCCCCGGCGAGGTAATGGAAAACGATGTCGAAGCCTTCCTTGTAGACACCATAACCAAACCCTTCCTTGAGGTATTGCAATTCAACAAAAGCGGGTCCATCGCTAGCAAGAGAACCCTCAAAAGCAGCGAGCTGATCGCTTCCGGCGTTGACCATCTGGCAAAGCTTCAACACTGTGTCGGTGGAGGGTTTGGGAGCCATCAAACCAAGACGAACGAAGCCCTCCGAGGAAGTAATAACAGACAAGCACATGCCAGTTGGCTTCCAGTCCTTGAGGACCTGCAAGGGGCCTTCGGAGAGGAAAGGGAAGTTGAACATCGTGTACGCGTCCTCGGCAATTCGGAGTTCGTCTTCAAAAACGTCCCCTGGAAGACGGACACGGATTTCAGTCTGGCGAGGAGGAGCGGCTCCCATATCACGCCCAACGCTGAAGCACTTCTCGACGTGGTTCTTCTCGGACCATTCGAGGACCTTCTTGGAGGGCTCTCCGGGATCGGCGGCCTCAATGGCCATCTTCATCAAAATCTCCACAGGGAAATACCAACCACCATCCATACCACCCTTTGCGGACATGTCAATCCAAGAACCAATCTTGATGGGATTGATCAAGGCACCGACGTCATTCAGTCTGTCGATTTCACTCTCAGGAGCACCAACATTCCAGAAGAAGTCGACCATTTTTTGAATGAAGATGTTCTGGGGCCCGGCTAAAAAAAGGAAAAAAATTAGAACGGTGTATTCTAAAAAAAAGAAGAAAAGAAGGAAAAAGAACAAGAAAAAACACAAAGGGCGTAAGAAAGAAAAAAAAAAATTAAACCTGTCCTCCAAGTGAGCTTCTCCATGTTCGCAGAAGTGGAAACATGGAACTCAATGGCACCACCGGGCTGGAGTTCATCTCCGACGGGGATGCTCTCAGACCAAATTTGCCAAAACTCCAAAACCTTGCTCTCTTCGTCTTGCAAGAAAGGGATAGTTCCCTTTGCAAGAGAGATTTGGACTCTTGGGGAAACGGCAGAACCCCCCTTGGCGACAGCGCCTCCGGTGGTGGCGGCGGGAGTGGTAGTAGCAGGGGCGGTGGTGGTGGAAGGGGGGGGGCTGTTGCTCGGCTCGGGCTCTCCGGATTTCTTTTTCTCCTTGATTTTCTCGTTAATGGCTTTCACCCAGCCCTTGGTCACTTGCTCTTTGTCGGAATAGATCACAAAGGTTCTTTTGGATGTGGCAACAGTGAAATAGTATTTTCCCTTTTCGCTCTGCAAAAAGAGAAGGGGATCAATAATGGAAAACAACAGAAGAACTCTCCAATAAAAGAAAGCCAAATGGGGGAAAGGGAAAGAACCTTGTTTTTGGAGGGATCTTCTTTGCACTCGGAGTCAGTTTCGAGAGCGATGGAACCAGTCAAGTCGGTGTCCTGAGGGTGATGATTATGAGAAAAGGATAACAGGACGAAGGGAGGGAGAGTTGTACCTTCGGAGTCTTGAAGTAGAACAATGTGTCTCCCTTCAAAACAAACCACCTCTTTTTCCATGTTTTAATGGCACCACCACATTTTATCAGAAACCCCTCCTTATTCCCGGACCCCAAAGACTGCACAGAGATCTAGGGAAGCAAAAGGTTAGCACCAGACCCTCAGGCGGACCATTATCTCTTTATCTTTCTCTCTTGTTTAGGGAGACTCTTCTCGCCACAGCCACAGAATGCCACCAAACAAAAGTCAGCAAAACACTGAAAGAGTTGTCCTCTTTCTCGTGTTGAACCATAACAAAACAAACAAATCAAGAAGAGTCTCATAAAACAACGAGGCACACACACCTGGCTCATGGTTCCTTAACCAAGACTCACAGATCAACACAACCAATCCTGACTCCAAAAAACCACAGAGGCCAGCGTTCCGTTTCTTTTTTTGCGCCCCAGAGTCCATACCTCCATATTGCCGGGCCGTTCCCGGGCCCCTACCAGCAGGGGTCTTTTTTGACGTCTTCATGACAGAAAGTGAAAATAAGAACATTTTTCGATATCCCCCAAAAAAAACGTCTAAAATATGTTAGAAACCACTTTCTGGAATCCGTGAAGTTGCACCCAGCACACAAAAGGGCAAAAATTGTTCCTTTGGGGGAATCCGGGGTGTTGCCGAGGGTGTTTTGGGATCGAAGATGAACGCACGCAAAGTTGGTGAAGAAAAAATTGCTCTTCGGGTGTTCATGGTCGGTTCCTACAAGACAGTTTCCATCACTCCAACACTCACCTGCGAGGAGGTCGAGCAAGTCCTCAAGAAAAAACTCGCTGGGTCTGCTTCCGAAGTGGATCTCAAGGGGTTCCAGCTTTTCCAGTCGATCGATCAAAAAGAAACGGTGGTGGCTCAGGGTGACGTGGTCTGGAACCTCTACCAGGGGAGCCCTGGTTCAGCGTTCATCTTCAAAGCACCGAATAGCGACTTCATTCCCCCAAGGGACACCCTCCCGCCGCAAAGACCAAAGAGACGGAATCGAGTACATTCAAAGAAGTCAGAGAAGCGCAACCTCCTTGATGATGTGAATCTCTTTCGTGTTAGGGGTGTCAAGACGAACCAGCAAGAGAGAACGGTGTGGGTTCGGTTCAAGGACAAGCAGCCCCAACAGTTCACTTTGAGCACTAACACCCAATTGGAATTGTGCGTGGAACAATGCTGCGATGCGTTTGACATAGAGGACCCCGCCCAGTACCTTTTTCAAGAAAAAACCCAAAATCTGTATTGTTTGACCATGTCAGATGTTTTTTCCCTTCCCCCTGACCAACCCATCACCTTGGTTCAGAAGCCTGATTCGGACGTCAAGAAATGTATCGAGATGATTGCTCAGTCAGCCTCTGGGCCGTCTATTCGAGACAACTTAAAGGTTCTCAAAGCCATGGCAAAAGACGAAGCATGGAAGTTAATCATCCCCCTGTTTCTTCACCACAAGGGTCTCCCCTTCGCCCTCTCCATCATCGACCATGCCGAATCTCATCCAACTGATACCCTCCTTTTGACCCTGAGCTTGTTGGGGTCGTGTATGGATGCCTACAGGCTCCCAACAGATGATTCTCTCCCTTACACAATGGTCCCAGCACTGCAGGTCCAGCCCAGCACCATCCGTCGCTTGACCAAACTGGCAGTTGGCACCTCCGATCAGGGCAGCTTCAGTGTCCGTATCTCTTCGACCGAGTTTCTTCTTAACCTCCTCGACTATGAACCTTCCTTTTACTCCCCTGTTGATACAGAGCTCCGAGAAATGGCAAAAAATAAGCCCCCCGATCGGCTGCCTCGGCCTTCCAACCAGAGAGCGAATGGGGGGAGCTCGGGGGGCTCGATGCCACATATGTTGGGGCTCTTGTCAATGTCTTTTTTGGAAACAGCTTCATCAGATGTGATTGTTGCAGTGTCAGTTTTGAATTTGATTTCACTGGTTGTGTCAAGGGCGCCGTTTGCGATGGAAAAAGGAAAGCCCGGAGAATCGAAGGAGGAGAAGCTGCAGTTTTTGTTTGATGATGTGCGGTTTGTGGACCAAATTCATCGATTGGCCGTGACCCCTGGGAGGGAGGAAGTAGAGAAGGCGTTGGTTTTGTTGCAGCGGCAGATTGTGGAGGCATCTTTTTGGGAAAAGGATGAAGTGTTTCAAAGGGATAACGCGGAACATGAAGCTAATTTGAAGATGTTGTGGACGACGGCTTATCCAGATGTAGCGTTGAATGATCGAGTGTCGAAGCTATGGAAGAGGATGGGATTCCAGAGGTTATTTGATGATCATTTTTTTTTTTTTTTTTCCTTTTCCTTTTCCTTTCCTTTTCCTTTTCAATTCTTCTTTTATTAACGACCTCCACTTCTCCTCTCCCCCCTCCCTTTTTTCTCTTTCCTCCAGCGATGACCCAACCCGTGATTTTCGGGCAATGGGCCTCCTCGGACTCAAACACCTCAATTACATGGCCTCCCACCAAAACAGACCCTTTCGTTCAATGTGTGACGAAATGCACTCCCGAACAGAGAGGTTTTACCCGATTGCCACTGCGGGGATGCTCATGTCTCAAATGCTGGTGACTCACCTCACAGAAATGACAGAGGGGCATGGGAAGGTTCTCCCGTGTTTATTTGATGGTGGGGAGGCTATCTGTCAGCTGTATTGCACCCTCATGAAGGCCCTCTTTCGCCTGTTTGACGAACGAAACGCAGATTACATGGATTTCAATTTGATTCGAGGTGAGTTGAAAGAGCTGTTCGAACAAAGCCTGGAGGATTGCACGACTGTCCGCCAATTGGGGCAACATATTCTAGCCTCTGAGGGCAGTGGAGAAGAAGACAAAAAGGTTACCATTCGCACGACAGCAGTGTTTCAGTGGGGTTTGGGACCATACAGCTCCCCGACCATTGAGCATTTGGGTTCTCTCATGTCCAAGCCTGTGGTGAGCATCGCTGCAAGCAGCCATGTGGTGGTGGTCACAGAGACAGAGGGGGTGTGGGGTTGGGGGGCGTGCTCGTGCGGGCAGTTGGGGTTCGAAACGACAGAAAAGAAGTTCAGTTCGCCAGTGTATCTTGACAGTTTTTCATCAAAGCAGGTGGTAAAAGTGTTTGCAAACGATGGAAGAACAGCGGGGACGACCACCACGGGAGAGCTGTGGATGTGTGGAGAACAGATCCCTGCTCGAGAGGGGGAGCCCCCTCAGTCAACCACACTGCGGAGAGTGACTCTGGGGGGGAGCGGAGGGTCGGAGGTGATGGGGGTGACGAAGGTGGCCTTTGGTCAGGCCCACGGAGCGATACTGGTCCGCTCGGAGAGGTCGGGGAAGGTGTACACTTGGGGGCACAACTCGTTTTTCCAGCTGGGGCACTCAGAGAAGGACCAGGTGGTGTTGTGGCCGGGGTGCGTATCGGGGCTGTCAAATATGAACGTGGTGAATGTGAGTGCGGGGAGGCATTTTTGTGTGGCGTATGGGTCCGATCGATCAGTGGTGGCGTGGGGACACAATTTGTTCAAGTCGACAGGGGGGGCAATGATACCGATCTTGGGGACACATGAGAAGGATAAAGAGTTTATTGAGAGACCCAAGGTGGTGCGTGGGTTCAAACCCTTCACAGTGTTGAATGATGTAGTGTGTGGAAACACCCACATCGTGGCTCTCACCAAAAAGGGGCAGGTGCTCACATGGGGGGAGGGAAAGGGGGGGAAGCTTGGGCATGGAAGTGAGGAGAGCTACTCCAAGCCCAAAGAAGTGAATATCGAGCCTTGTGCAGCAGTAAGTGCTGGCTACAACTACACGCTTGCCATTGGAAAGAGCGGAAAATTGTACAGCTGGGGGGAGGGGGGGAGGGGGGCGCTTGGACACGGAGACCTCAATGGGGCGTCGTCGCCGAAAGAAGTGTTGGTGAGTGGGAAATCAGTGAAATGTGAGAAAATGTGCGCGAGCACATGTGGGTTGACAGTTTCTGTGATGATGTACTTCCTTCCATCAGTGTCAGCCTCAGTGTTCGGGGTGCCCCTCGCGAGGCTGATGACCCAACATCAGAAGCAACATGGGCCCCTCTCCCTCCCCCGGACCACTGGAAGCTCTGGGGTGCCTTATGTGGTGCGCACCCTCTGTGAGCACATCGAAAACGAAGGTGGAGGGGTCGCAGGCCTATTTCCCGACGAGGAGAAATACCGTGCCATGAAGGGAGACACCCCCCTTCGCCTCCTTCGACATTGTTTTGAGAGTACTCAGGATGTGGATATGGGGGGAGTACATCCACAGACGTCTGTGGCGTTGTTGATACACTGGGTGGAGGAACTCCCGAGCCCCATCATTGCCCCAAATGTTTACAATGAGCTTGTAAGGGTGGGGGGGTTGACGGACCCAGCGCGGAGGTGTGCAGAGTTTGGGGAGATTGTGTACCATCTCATGAACTCCCATGCCTCGGGAGTGTTTCGTTATTTAATTGCCTTATTTGGTAGGTTGGTGGTGAGTGAGAGGTTTTTGGTGGGAGTTCCGGATTTGGAGTTTACGCTTTCGGTGGTGTGTGGGTTGAAGGCGAAGAGGGTAGGGTTGGGGAGGGAGGGGCAGGGTNAGGAGAATCATACGTGGCCTTCACTTCCACTGGGGGGAGAAGGAAAGAAGAGGATGATGTTTGAGAGCTTGTTAAAAGATGTTGGGATTGTTCAGTTTCCTTTTTATGTTACTCTTTTGGGGGTGTTTTGTAGAGAATTTTGGTGTACACTGGAGGGGGGGGCGTTGAGGGAGCTGTGGTGTGCGTTTGTGGTGTTAGGGATGCCTCAGAGGCTGCAATCACAGTTATTGTGGAGGTTGAGAGATTATCGTTTAGTTTTGGACTCTTCTTCTTCTTTGGGGGAGAAGAAATCTTTTTTGAAGTCTTCTTCTTTGGGATGTTCTTTGATGTCTTCTGTCGATATTTCTTCTCCTCCTTTTTCCCCTCCTCCTCCTTCTCTTTCTCCTCCTTCTCTACCTCCTTCTTCTTCTCCTTCTCTTTCTCCTTCTTCCCCTTCCCCTTCTGCTTCCGCTTGCCCTTCCCCTTCCGCTTCCCCTTCCGCTTGCCCTTCCGCTTTCCTCTCACAATCCCTCTCTTCCCCATTATCCAAATCCACTATTGCCACCTCCAGATCAACCCCCAATTGCACCTCCCTTTCTCGCCGCCCCCCCCCCNCCTCACACCATCCCCCCCTCCCCCTCCTCACCTCCACTCTTGGGGAGTCCGTTGGTGGGGATTTAGGGGGGGGTGGAGGAGGAGCGGGCGGGGAAGGGGAAGGGGAAGGGGAAGGAAAGGGGGAGAGTGGGGAGGACGGGACGGAATGGGGGTGGAGTAATTTACAAGCGACCCATTTGGTTAGTAAGGAGTTGTATCAGTCGACGTGTGCTCTCTCTGCCCTCGAGGATGGAGTCGAGAGAGAAATGAAGCAGTTTTTTGATATGTATTTTGTGCTGAAGAAGAGATGGGATGAGATGCGGGAGAAGCAGACGCAAATTCATCAACAACTACACAACCTCACCTCCAAACTCCTCCCATTTTTTGAGAAAGCTCAGCAGGTGCTCAAGGCAAGCTTGGAGCAAGAAAAGGAAAACAGAGAAGAAAAAAAAGACATCTCCTCTCTCCTCCTCGACTCAATCGAGGGGTTTGTCTCCCATCTCCAAGACATTCTCTCCCAGGCTGATCGCCGAGCAGATGTTTCCATTGAGGAGAGACAGAAACTAGTCCAATCTGCTCTCGATATGCAGGAATACATTGACAGAACCTGCCAATCTGAGGCCTTTGCCTCTATTCGCCAGTCTCCCCAGTGGGCTTCAAGTAGCAAGGCTTTGGATGCATTTCTGGTTTCTTATCTCTCTTCAAATCTCTCCCCCAAAACAGATGGTTTTGTTATTGCCCCTTCGTCTCGGGGGAATAGTTCTCGGTCTTCTCGGTCTGCTACTGTGATTGCTTCGAGTCGTGTTTCCCCTTTTCGAGTTCCTCCTCGTGTTAGTGGTGGGAGCGGTGGGAGTGGTGTGAGTGGTGAGAGTGGGAGTGGTGATGAGTGTGGTTATGGCCGTCAGTTGAGTTTTGTGGAGTTTGAGGGTAAGGAGGATGTATCAGGGGCGGGGTCTGGTTCTCTCTACGATGAATACGGAAGGAAGAGGAGGATGTAGCACATGGTTTGTGATTTCGAGGTTTTTTTGTTTTTTCCCTTTTCCTGAAGATGGGATTGCCGAAGAAAATAGAAAAAAATAATTTCAAAAAGAATACAAAATGGCCAAAATTGGCACCAGTTTATTCATTTTTTTTTTGTCGGTCCTTTCTTTTTCTTTCTACCCTCTCCCATCTCTTTCCCCTCTCACGAAAAAGAGGTCGCGAGTTGGGGGACAAACAACTGAAAAAAAAAAAAAACGGTGGCACGGACGCAAGTTGGTTTTCTGTGAGTTTTGGGGGATTTGTGTAAAACCCAAAGGGTGAAGTGAAACGTAATTTGGGGGGTTATTGAAAATTAAAAAGGCTGACAAAAATTACAGGAAAATAGGTAACAAAAATTGTTGGGGGATCCAGCAACAATTCTTTGCAATGCAAAGTGGCATAGGATACTCAAAGTGGCAAGGTATTGTTTTTAAAAGCACAAGTCATTCTAGTATTTTATTCTTTTTTCACCAGACATTGTCATACAAATGCCATTTTCCATTGATGAATACTCTCTTGTTCCTAAACCATTGATTTGCCAGCCATTTTTCTTGTTTCCCAGCAGGGCAAGCAGCATGGAGAGAGGTGGGGTCAACAACACCCTGAAAGAGGCAATTTAGGTGAACGTTTCGTTTCCCACCGCCCTTACCCTTACCCCCGCCCTTTTCTCCACCGCAACTCCTTTCTCCACCGCAACTCCTTTCTCTCCCTGCCCCTCCGACAAACCTCCATGTGCCCATCTTCAAGCAAAGAGTAAAACAAAATTGCCTTTCCTCTTGAGGGTTGCACCTTCAGTCCCCCAGAAGAGCAAGCTCCCCCAGAATAAAGTTTGTAGGACTCCTCGGGGGGGAAGGGGGGGTGATCTTGTGCATACGGAAACCTAATAAAAGCACAATGCAGGTGCAAGTATTGGTGTGTATGTCAAAGAGAGAGAAGAAGAAAATTAATGGACAGACGAAAATCTCAGATTTCCTTTCAAGTTACAAACATCCTTCACTCCCGCTCTTTTCTTGTTTTCTTTTTTTGTGGTGGGAACCTGGTATCTCCCCCTTCGGGAACATCATTCAAATAGTACAATAATGTTGCCAGCCTGTTGCCCCCAGCAGCAAAATACTTATTTCCAGGGACGGAGGAGGCAGGGGTGTAATCGTGATGCCCCAAATATTGCTGCTTCTCAGAGTAGTGGACAACTTGGGTGTCTTCTGCTAAGTCAGGTCCGATCTAGGGGAAGAGTAAAGAGAGATACAAAAGAAAGAAAGGAAGAAGAAAGGAAAACAAACCCCCAAAAATTCAGAAGCTCGTTGTCGAATGCGAGCAAAAAACTCGTCGTCGTTGTGTTGAGCAGGCCCAATCCAAGCTTGAGTGGAAGTGCGAACATCACTCTTTGTCTAGTTTTTTGGTTTTTTGAGTGGGGAAAAAAAAAGAAAAGAAGAAAAAAGAGAACCTTTGAGGCGTCATCACCACCGACAGAGGACTCAACGAACTTGTTATCCTGCGAACACACATCGTCAAATCAACAGGGTTTTTACAAAATTTCTCCAACCACTTTTCCAACTTATCCCAGCCTCTTTTTAAACTTATCCCTTCTCCCCGTCTCTTCTCAATCCCTTCACCACCAACCTTCTTGAATTGTTTTGCTCGGCCAATAAGGTGGTCGCACTCTTCTTCGGTCAAAAAATGAGAAATTTCATAAATGCGAGGAGAATCATACGTGGCCTTCACTTCCACTGCAAGGGAGAAAAAAGGGACGAGGAGTTACAGAAAGAAGAAATACGGAAAAATCCTCCNAAAAAAAAAAAAAAAAAAAACCTCGATAGCCATCTGACAGGTAATGAACAAAAGTTTCTCCAAAGGTTGTGTCATTCCTTCCTTTTCCACTTTTTGGCAAAGGCCAAAAAAATTTCTCATCTCCTATTAAAAGTTTCGCCCCTCTCCAGGTTTCTCCCAACCCTCTCTCCTTCCCTCTTTCCTCAGAAGCGGAGTAAAGTCCAGAAAGAGAAGAGATACGAGCCCCTGTTTGGTTCACAATTGACACACCCGAAGACCCAACCCCCAGGGCCTCGCGCATTCGCAGAAAGGAGGCCTCAAAGCCATCAGCTGTTTTCATTTGGATCTTTTTACAAGAGTTGAGACGACATACATCCAGAAGAAACACATCGGGAAGGCCTCCCGGCACCACTTCGTCGGCTGCGACGTTTGTTTTTGGAGCAGAAACATCTTGCCCCATCTGTTTCCCATAAAAAAGACCAGCCGCTGCGGCGAGACAAACCACCAGCACAACAACCACTAGTGTCAAATTGAGTTGGTTGGTCGTTTGTGTCTGTTGTTTTCCTCCATCAGACCGTTTGCCGCCGGATCGGTGCGCCTGCTTCTTGGAGCTCTTCCCCATCCCCCTTTTTGAGTCGAAAGGGAGAAAGGGATCGGTGCAATCGCGGTTTTTAAACTGCGATGGCACCTTTGGAAGACGCGCCAAAAAAGTGGGCGATGTGCTTGTGAAATTTCGTGGGAATGTGCCGAGGGCGGTGGATGGCAGATGGGGAAACAAGAGATTGAAATTAAAAACAGATTCAGTTTCTTTGCTTGTCGTCTTCAAGCTGCATTCAACGAAAGATAGTGATAAATTTCATGATCATTCATGTTCACACACCACTGTTGTCGTCGGTGTATTGTGAGCTGGGGAAGTTGTTTGGAGGTGTGTTCGTTTTGGAGACAGATGTTCTGGGAACGAGAATCCTCGAGGAAGGAGAACTATTTTCTCATTTTCTTTTTCTTTTTCTTTTTCTTTTTCTTTTTTCATTTTTCTTTTTCTTTTTCTTTTTCTTCCAAAAACAAGACCTCAGAACAGCCCGCGAGAGAAAGACAGAGGTTTTCTTTGGCGAGATTGGCGCTGCGGGACCACTCTTGGATTTGTTTTATCGCAGAAAACTGTGCCTAACCAAATACGACACCCCAAAAGCGGTATGCCGATTTTTTCTTTTGTTTTTTGATTTCCGCAAAACAAGTGGGAAAGGTGCATGGAACCAAAGAAGTTCCAAGAAAGCGGGGCAAGGCCCCCGCCGACAAATTGCAATTCTGAGGAGTCGGAGCAAGGGGAAGATGGGGGCCCACGACCTCCCATCCTTGACAAGGAACATTTAGGAAGCCCTAAGAACGTTTTTTTTCACTACAATCACGGCATTCCACATCATGTGAAAGCCGCCAAAACCTCCTCCACTCCCGCTCTGTCGAGCCAGGCCATAGGCCAAACCTCTTCCATTTCTCAAATACCAAAATCCGCATCAACATACAGACCAAAAGACAGTGGGGCTCGGGAAACCCGGCGGGGGTTTGGGGCCCATTTGGGGTTTTTGGAGGTCCCTTCTATCCAATTTTCGAATGGGGAGGTGTCTGGGGGAACTTTGAAGCACCTTTTTCGGCTCTTTTTCTTCTCTCATTTCTTTCAAAACAAGGAGGTTAAGTATTTTTTGTATGGGTACAGCTCTGTTTGTACCTGTTCGATCTTGGTGAAGCTCTTGGAGGAAATGAGGTTGTGGTACGAAGAGAAATCCACAGGTCATTCTGACCCTCTCGATCATTTGGATTTGCTTCCCTCTGAGCATTATTCTTCGGTGGGCCCCCCCAGTTATTCTCCCTGTCCCCCTCCTATTCTAGGGGTCCATCCTCACACGCTTTCACCCTTGCATTCTCCCTTAGCTTCTCCCCTTCAAACCCCTCACCCCTCCTCCTCTCCTTCTTCCTCTCCTTCTCCTTCTCCTTCTTGTGATTCTCCTTCTTCCTCTCCTTCTTCTCTTTCTCCCTCTCCTTGTGATTCTCCTTCTCCCTCTCCTTCTTCTCTTTCTCCCTCTCTGTGCCCCGATCCTCCTCGCTCCCCTTCTCCTCCCTCTTGTTCCCTCTCTTCCTCTACTACTCATCCAAGTGGCCGTTTGTGTGGAAGTTCCCTCTCCTTCAATTCCTTATGCCCCAATACATCTCCCCTTCCCGACGAACCCCAACATTTCTCTCATTCGGGCTCTCCCCCCACTTCTCGCCCCTCGCCACCACCACAGTCCACCCCCTTTTCCCTCTCTTCCCCAACGACCACGAGTGACCCCGAAAACTCAAATGACCCCCCCAAACCTCGACACCGCAAGGAAACAAATAGCCCCTTTGCTCTCTCTCCCCCCGCCTCTTTCTCTACCCCTCCCAATGCCCGTTCTTCGGACACGCCCCTTCCAAAAGGGCCTTTTTCGGAGCTTCTTCAAGTCTCTCGAAATACGATCTTATTTCTTTCTCACAATTGTGAGATTTTCAAAGAAAATCATGTTTGTTTCTTTAAATTTGTTGTTGACATTGGCGTTTTGGTTAACAGGTTGTGTTTTCATCCTTTTCTCACTACTGCTGCAGAAATTTTTCCTCCACCTTCTGAGCTGGTGGCAATCCCTGAGTGGTAATCAACCTGAGTTAAATGCTCTCAAATTGAGGGTTCTGGAGGTTGGGAGAAAAAAAAAACCAAATTATTTCGTGTCGACAAATCAAACAAATGAAATGATTGATGAGACCGAATT
>MUHK01002099.1:13684-26277 GCA_002151225.1 Paramoeba pemaquidensis
CTCTCTCTCTCTCTCTCTCTCTCTCTCTCTCTCTCTCTCTCTCTCTCTCTCTCTCTCTCTCTCTCTCTCTCTCTCTCTCTCTCTCTCTCTCAGATTGATACAATTGGGTGTCGATCCAGAAATCGCAAAAAAAGCAACTCTGGGGCTGGGAATTGAGAATTTGGAAGATTTCGGACATGAAGATTTAAAAAGAATGGGGATACACAAGATAAAGGATCGAAAAGGTTAGTACTTTCACACACATAAAACCAAAACCAATTTCTCATCAAACAAAACAAAACAAAAACAGATTTATTGGCCTCAATCCAGAAATTACCTTCTTTTCATAAAGAAGATCGAGCTGTTCCTCGGTTTTTTGGCACACATGTCGCTAATTGGACTTGTGATGAAGTATGTCAATGGTACGTTTCTCTTTCCTTTCTTTGTTTCCTTCTTTGCTTCTTTCTTTGTTTCTTTTGGTCCTTACCAAAACTAAAAACCCAAAAAGGCTCGATCACCTCGGCCATGGCAAAGAAGTTACAAAATCGTTCAAAAAACATTCTATCGACGGCCATTCCCTTCTCAAAAAACTCAACAAAATCAAACTGTCCGAAATGGGGGTCAAAAAGCTCTCTGAAAGACACCTAATTTTGGAAGAAATTGGGAAAATCCAAAACAATTGGGGCTATTATCAGTTACCTGACGGGGTGATACCCAATGTTTTGGATGAAAATTCAGTGAAATTGAGTCCGATGGAGGAGGGAGAAGGAGAAGGGGAGGGGAGTGGTTTTTTGGAGATTGGTGGTCCGATGGAGGAGGAAAGGGGGAGGAGGAAGGGGAAGAAGGGGAAACATAAAGAAAAGAAAGGGAAGAAGGACAAGATAAAATCGAAGCCGATTTTGAATCCACTTCACTTCAATCCGAAGGTCCACCGTAAGAAGGAGGAGGGGGAGGGGATGGCTTTTGATCGGGTTTTAGGGGTCGGGGAGGAGAGGGTGGTGGAGGAGGAGGAGGATGGGGAGTGGGATGTGCCGAAATTGGTTAAATTTCGGTTTTCTCAGGTTTTTGTTTTTGTTTTCTTTTGTTTTCGTCCCTCCCTTTCTCATTTTTTTTTTGAAAACAGGGAAAGAAAAATGCTGAGGTGGAGATGGTTTTGCCTGCTTCAATAACTTTATTTCAATTAAGATTGAGATTAAAAAGGAAATTATGTGCAAATATTCAGGTAATAATAAGAAGAAAATAACAAAGGACAATAAGACACAACCACCATAACGACACAAGCACGATTTCACTCTCAATTTTGAAAAAATCGATTCCCCCCTCCTCCTTCCTTACCCTTCCCCTCCTCTCTTCATGCAGCTGTATTATATGGGGCCAGAGGGGAGAACTTTGTTAACAAGAGATAGTGTGTTAACAGAGCTGATAGAAGACAGTGAGGGTAATTTCATCGATTTAATTTTGTGTCAGAAGGAGGGGCCTTCTTCTTCTTCTTGTGGTCGCAGTTCTCCTTTTTCTTTCGGTCGTTCTTCTTCCCCTGCGAATGTTCCTTCTGCTTTGTCTTCTTCTTCTTCTAATTTGTCTTCTTCTTCTTCTTCTTTGAATTTTTCGCCTCGTTCAAACGCTTCTGCGGGTTCGGGCGTTTCTCCCTCTCCCTCTCCCTCTCCTTCTTCTTTTCTCTCTTCTTAAATTATATGGACAACTATACGGGTCCCTGGATCAAATACAATTATTAGAATCGAAAAATTTCCTTTTTATTTCCTTTTTATTCCCTTTTTATTTCCTTTTTTTTATATCAGCAGCTGTTCAGTGGAGTTTCCACTCCTACTCCAAACCAAACAATGTCTTTGCGTTCTTTGTAGTTTCTCTTCGCAACTCTTCTTCACTAACTCGATAAATTTTTGCAAGAGCAGTCGCCACATGGGCCAATAAAGCTGGCTCGTTGTTTCTGGGACGAGGGCGGATGTTTCTTGGGGTGAGGAAGGGGGCATCTGTCTATGGGGTGGGTGAGCAAGGGAAAATAGAAAAAAAAGTTATGTATTTATTTGCATTTTGTCATATCCATATCTATTAAAGTTCCATACCTCAATCAACAATCTATCCAAAGGAACCACGGCAAGTGCCTCCAAAAGGGTCGAGTTTCTTCTCTCATCTGTTACCCACCCCGTGACCCCAATGAACAAGCCCATGCTTAGATAGGCTTTTGCCTGTTCTTTCGTTCCAGTAAAACAATGGACAACTCCATGAGCTGAAGGAGAAATGGAGAGTGTGAGAGATGGGGAGAGAAGGGAGGAGAGAAAAAGAAAGGTGGGCTACTATTAGCCCACCCAATGGTCATCGAAAAAAAAACGGGGAAAACTGACCTCCACCATTGGGGTAATAGCGACGCAAAATTTGACAAAAAACAACAGCAGCGCTCCTTTCGTGCAAAAAAAGAGGTTTTTTGAACTCAATTGCTAGCTCAATCTTTTTTCATGGGTTAATATTTAGAAAATTAATGCGGTAAAAAAAAAAAAAAAATGAAGAAACCTCCCTCGCTCTACCTGTTCTTCAAAACACTTCTGTTGAACTGGTCTTGGTGAAAAATCTCGGTCAAAATCAAGGCCACATTCCCCAACAGCCACGACCCCTGGCTTTCTCAAAAGGCCTCTTATCTTCTCTCTCACCCCCGCGTCCCACCCTTTTGCATCGTGGGGATGCACCCCTGCGGTAGAAAACAATTTCACAAATTGGGGGTTGTTTTGGGAAACTTTGTTAGGGGGGTTCTGGCGGTCACAGAGGGAGGCCGCAGAGAGAGAGTGTTTGAGAGATGTGCCAGTGACAATGATGACGGTGACTCCCTCAGAGAGAGATGAGGAGAGGATAGCAGGGAGTCGGGCCGGGGGGAAGGAGCGGTGGGTGAGGTTTGCGCCGATGTCGATAATGGGGATTTTGCCAGAGGGGAGGGGGAGAATGGGAGAAGGAGAGGGGGAAGAGGGCGAAGAAGAAGAAGGAGATGATGATGATGATGATGATGATGATGATGATGATGATGATGATGATGATGATGATGATGATGATGATGATGATGATGATGATGATGATGATGATGATGATGATGATGATGATGATGAAGAAGAAGAAGAAGAAGAAGGTGGTGAAGAAGAAAGTGGTGAAGAAGAGGGTGAAGAAGAGGGTGAAGAAGGAGAAGGAGAAGTCGAAGTAGAGCTCTGTTCCAGCATTGGAACCTCTCCTCTCCCCCACTCTTTTACCCCTCCCCAGAACTCACAAAATGGCCCGGCCCACACCTCATCCTTCCTTTTTTTTGTCGTTGGAGAAGGGATGTAGCCTCTATTATAGTGTGGGTGGTGTTGGGTGAGATGGCCCTGTTTTGATTTCATCTTCGCCCACCCACCCACCAAAACAAAAACANACCCGCCCACTCACCTATCAAGAAGATAGCCCGCAATCCGGGCAATATTTTTCGAATCATCAATACCGCTATGATGACGGCCTATGAGGGGAAGCTTAAGGTGTTGAAGCATGGCTGCCATTCCACGTCTGTAGTGGATGGGGGGAAGAAGAGGGGTCAGGGGAGGAATGAATAAAAAAAAATGATTTAGGAAACAAATGAACCACAAAACAGCAATAACAACGCCCACCAACAGCAAAATCAAAACAAAACTGATGTGTCCCAAGTCCAAGAAAAGGGCCGAAAACTTTCTTTAAATTGATCCATTCTTGAAAATATTTGGGATATTTGTAGCCCTCTGGATGGCAAGAAACCCTCATCTGGTTCGGAAACATTGTCTTCAAATCCCACTCCCCACAGGTAACAAAAATAAAATTTGGGGAGGGGGAAGGGGAAGGAGAGAGAGAAGGCCAAATGTTGAAGTTTTTTTGCATAAACTCTTCGAAGTGTGAAAGAACTTGCCGAAAATTTGGCTTCCCTGTTACCATATCCTGGGAGAGGTGGAAGGGAGGGAAAAGACAGGAAGAGGAAGAAAAGAATATGAATGTTGAAGGCCATTGTTACATGCATTAACAAAAAGGGAGATGGCAGTTGTTCTTGTTTCATGAAAATTATTGAATCTATTTACCTGGGTAATACCAGTCAATTCTGTGCAAAATGGGGTAAGCCGTGGGCGTTTCACAGGTTGAACGTAGTGGTGAAATGTCCCAACAACCTCCCATCTTTCTCCACTCAATCCATCATCTCTTTTATTTCTTTTCTGGGGTGGACCTTTGCAAAGGGAAAAAGTAAGAAAGACTGTGCCACTGAAAGAGAAAAGCATGGTGAACAGAAAAGAAAGAACTTACCGTCCAAAATCTTCATGACAACAACAGGGAATTCGACTGCGAAATTCCCAGATGGGAGGGTGAGTGGGCGGGGAACAAAGACAATTGAAAAAAAAAACTGATCTCACTAAACTGATTTCTTGAGGATAGAATTTACCCTGGCCGCAAGTCGCCTCAAAATCCAACACACACAAATACTTGTACGACTGATTCCTATCCATTTTTTTTTTTTTTCAAATGAGCACCCTCGAGACGCTTCTCGAAGAAAGAAGAAAGACGAAAAAGAGAAAAAACAAAGAATGAGAATTTTTGGGATTTTAAAACAACAAATCCACACATTCGGTCCCAATTAATTTCCTCAAATATAATTCAAGGAGTCTGTAGAGTTTATAAAAATATGGCAAAAGACATTTTTTGGGGATGTCCTGAGGATATCAAGGGCGGTTTGTTTGTTTCTTTTGGCGGTTGTTGTGACCGCACCTGGGATTGGTTGATCTCGTTGGCGGTTATTTTATTTTTTGTTTGTTGTTGGAGGTTCTTTTATTTGTTTGTTGTTTGTTGTTTGTTGTTTGATGTTTGATGTTTGATGTTTGATGTTTGATGTTTGATGTTTGTTGGTTGTTGGTTGTTTGTTGAAAGTTCTTTGATTATTTGTTTGATGTTTGGCGTTTGTTTGTTTGTTTGTTGTTTGTTGTTTGATGTTTGGTGTTTGGTGTTTGGTGTTTGGTGTTTGTTGTTTGTTGTTTGTTGTTTGTTGTCAGATATCACCCTAATACCACAATGACAGAAACACAAAAAAAAATGCCAAGGCCAGCATCAACCAGCCGAAAGAGTGTTGGGGGGGCAGCGCGAGTGGTCAAAAACACTGTCAAAACTGTCAAAACTTCCAGAAAATCAATCCCCACGACCCCTTCTACCTCCAGAAAAAGCGCTGCAACTCCTCGAAAAACCCCCTCTCGCCGAAAATCTTTGAACCCACAAAGAAGACAGTCTTCTTCGTCTTCGTCATCTTCTGCGTCAGCAACTCCCCCTACGAGAAGGAGGCACAGGCCTGGGGCACTTGCGCTTCGCGAGATTCGTTATTTGCAAAGAACAACTATTTTGTTGATTCCTCGGCTCCCTTTTGCTCGATTGGTGAGAGAGATTGCGCTTTCTTTTTGGAGAGGTAAGAAAAGGGGAGAAGGGAGAGAAGGGAGGGAGAAGGAAGGGAAAAGAGAAGAGAAGAGAGGAGAAAACCATAATTGACCCTTTATTCTTGGCAGACGATACTTTGCGATTCCAAGCAGACGCATTGGAGGCGTTGCAAGAAGCAGCAGAGAGCTACCTCACCTTGTTGTTTGAGGATGTCAATTTGTGTGCTATCCATGGCAAGAGGGTAACAATTCAAGTCAAGGATGTGCAGTTAGCGAGGAGGATTCGAGGGTTGAGTCGAGAGGCTTTGTTTTAGATGTTTTGTTTTGGTCTTTCTTCTTTTTCTCTATTCTTCCTCTTCTCTCCCTTTTTTTTTCTATTTTTCGTGAATTCGACGAGAAGTTGAAGTCAATGATGAGTGAGGGTTCAAATGATGGGGCTTCGAATCAATGAACTCTTTTGAACCCTTTTTTTCTTGAAAAACCCAACACCTTTTTTTTTTTCCAAAAGCCGGAGAACGGAATTATGTATGGCAAACACATAAAAATCGAGAGCAATATTTTTTTTTTTGTGTTTATTTTTTCGCAGCCATCCACCCCGGCAGCGACCCCGACCGTCATTATGGACGAAAGGGAGTGGGAGGAAGAGGATGAATGGGAGAGAAAGATTGATTCTCTTGAGAACCAACTCGTTGCGCTCAGAGGTTTCTTTTTCCTTTCCTTTCTTTGGCAGCGACGCTTTCTTTCTTTCTTTTTTCCTTCCTTCCTTCCTTCCTTCCTTCTCACTTTCTCCTCTCAGAAAAATTCGAGAAAGAAAAAAGAGAAAAAGTTTCACAACAAATTCGCCACCAAACACAAACTGACTCACTCAACCGCCTCCTATCTCTTCGCACAGAAGAAAAACAAAAATCTCAGACAAACCTCACTCTTTCTCAGGTTTCTCTCTCTTCTGTTCTCTCTCTCTTTTCTCTGTTCTCTCTGTTTTCTCTGTTCTCCTTCTCTCTGTTCTCTCTTCTCTCTTTTTTCTCTTTTCTCTTCTCTCTCTTGAACGTCCCTCTCTCTCGAACAACCCCCTCCCCCCCCCCTCTCTCTCTTGAACGGCCCTCTCTCCCTCTTGAACAGCCTCCTCTATCTCTCTCTTGAACGGCCCTCTCTCTCGAACAACTTCCCGCCCCTCTCTCTGGGGCGGCTCTCTGTCTTTCTTTCTCTCGAGCGCCCCCCCCCTTCTCTCTCTTTCCTTTCCCTTCCCCACTTATTCTTCCCCCCTTCCCCCCCTCTCAGGCAAAATGGAGGAAGGAAGAATATGACTTACAAAGCAAAGTGGATAGTCTGTCAAAAGAAAACTCGAAATTAAAACTGACATTTTCAGGTGGGTAGGTGAGTGCGTGGGTGAGTGGGAAAGTGGAGGGGGTTTAATCTTTGGTTTTTAGGATCTTTTGGCCTGCCTGTTGAGACCCCACAGGTTTTTTTCTTTCTTTCTTTCTTTCTGCTCTTCTTTGTGGCTTCCTTCTTCTCACCCACCCTCCACCAAAGAACCAAGAACAACAACAACAAGAAGAAATGGAGATTTTACTTAAAAAATTAGCTACAATCCGAGATAGACTCCAAGGTCTCTCTCTCTCTCTCTCTCTCTCTCTCTCTCTCTCTCTCTCTCTCTCTCTCTAACGATCCTCTTTGTCCAACCACCCTTCTTCCCTCCGTTATCATCAATAGTCGTAAAAGATAGTGGAAATACTGTAAATGAGAAAATTCCCCGAAACTATTTCAAAAAAGAACAGCAAGAGGTCGAAGAGGGAAGAGAAAGAGAGAAAGAGAAGGAGGTGAGTGGGAAAGAGGGAGGGGAGAGGGTGAGAAACACACATTTATTTCTACTTCCTTATTCACCTTAGGGAGAAAAAATCAAAATCTTGGAAGAAAAAAACAAACATTTTGAGCAGCAATTGAAAGAGATGAGAAAAGAGAAAGAAGAAAGGGAGAGGGAGAGGGAGGAGAGAGAGAAAGAGAAAGAGAGAGAGAAAGAGAGAGAGAAAGAGAGAGAGAAAGAGAGAGAGAAAGAGAGAGAGAAAGAGAGAGAAAATTTCGAACAAAAGTTGCTTGAAATGAAACAAATAATGGAAAAGAAAGAAGAGAAGGAAAGGCAGGAAAAAGAGAGGGAGAGGGAGGATTTTGAAAGAAAATTGCTTGAAATGAAAGAAATCATTTCAAACAAAGAAGAAGAGAGGAAGAGGGAGAGGGAAGAGAAGGAGAGGAGGGGAGGGGAGAGAGAGGATTTGGAACAAATAATTCTTGAAATGAAACTACAAATTCAAAAAAAAGAGGAAGAAGAGAAGCAAAGAGAGGAAAGAGAAAACAAGGGGAGAGAGGAGAGAGAGAGAAGCGAGAGAGAAAGGCGGGACACTGAGGCGAGAGAAAGAGAGAAATTAGAAAAACAATTGCTTGAAATGAAAGAAATCATTGAAAAGAAAGAAGCAGAGGGGAAAGAGAAGGGAGACATTGTTGTGCACGCAGAAACATTGAATTCTTTGAAGCAAAAATTAGGAGAGAGGTTTGAAAGAAAAGGGAGAGGGGTTATTGCTACTGTTAATCCCTTTAATTTAAGATGACTTAATAATCTTTTTACAGAGAGGAGATGATACAAAATTTAACAAAAGAATTACAATTTCAGGTAGGCAGAGGAAGAGAGAGAAACCATGAGCAGGAGAAAGAAAAGAAAGGGGAAGGAGAAAGAAAAAAAAGAATCTTGTTCATTGTGAAAACAAAACAAAACAAAATAATAGGAAGAGGCACAGGACATAGAGGTTAAGTCACTGAAAGAGACAATCGAGAAAGTGAATGAAGAAAGGGCTTTGCTCCGGTTTGGTTTTGTTTGGTTTTTTGGTTTGGTTTGGCTCCCCACCCCCCAACTCACCTCCATCAACCAGCCGAAAGAGTGTTGGGGGGGCNGGGGGGGGAAGGGGGGAAGGGATGGAGAAAGGGGGAGGTGGCGAGTGAGAGTTCGGTGGCCTTTATGGGAGGACCAGGTGAGTTTTTTTTGTTTTGTTTCTTTTGTTTCTTTTGTTTGTTGTTAAATAACAACGGTCCTCCCTCTCCTCTCTCAGCCCTCCCTCTACCCGTACTGAAAGAAAAATAAGGGGTGTCTTTTCAACAATAGCACCAACAACAAACACCAACAACAAAAACCGAAGAGAATGAGGAGAGAAAAGGGAGCAGAATATTGTGAACTTGTGACGCATGAAAAGGAGTCACATGGTGAAACAATGAAAGGGACGGGAGGGGTGGAGGAGGGGTAGAGAGGGGAGTTGCATGGAACAACATTGATTTGGATTGTTTTTCGTTTATTTTGTTGTGACAAATAAAGAGTGATTATTCATGAATGATCGATTGAGGAACACATACACACACACACCAGCCCACCCACAGCTCCATTCACCTCTCATTTCCCCCTTTCTCCTTCCCCTGTCACCCAAAAACCTCTCATATATATACAAAAGACGGTTCCAGCACAAATTCTTACTGGGTGCGAATTAGTGCCGAAATACGTCTTTTGTATCTTTGTCTTGGTTGTGTGTAACTTTTTTCCCAAAACGTCATTTCCAGCCAGTTTAATAAATCAATCAATTTATGTTTTCTCGCGGTGTTGTGTCGAGAGTTGTTGTGTCGAGGGTTGGTATTCATTTTTTGTCTGTAGTTTGTTGGTTTAATGAATTGTGTTCAAGTAATCAAAGAAACAAATAAAGGGTGAGGGAGGCGCAAAATGGAGTAGAAAAGTGGAAATCTGTCAAATAAATCTTTTTCTCATTATTTTGTGTAGATGGTTTAATCCAATAAACCTTCGAAAAAAAGGGATTGTATGAAGTTTTTTCTCATTCATCAGATGTCCCTCAAAGGGGGGATTCCATGTCAGACATCGAAGAGAGCACAGGCAAGAGATTCATAATCATCGTCTAGCTCAGGTTTGAAGGAGTTCATCCCAAATTTCCAGGGGAAAAATCAACATAATAATTACCAATGCCGTCATTCCTGTGATTGGTAATTTCCAAAGTCCTCTCGAACCCAAAACCGTCCCGAAATCAGAGTTTCTCGTCTTTTTTCGTGTTCAATCATGCCAATTGGCTCACCTAGAGCATCCAGTATTCAAACTGAACAAGTCAGATGCTGAGTTCTCCCGTTTGGTCCAACTTCACAAATCACTCATAAAACGCTCAAAAAGTCTCCAAAAACACTCACAAAACGTCCAAAATGGCTCATGACACGATTTCTCACTAAATGCCTCCAAACACGCGCAACGGTCTTGCAACGGGTGTACAAAACGCTCAAAATGGCTTCCTATTGATAGGGGATTTTCGGGGTGATTTTTGTTTGTGTGTGTAAATCCAGAAATTCAGGTGTTGCTCAAATACAAGAAAATTGTGTTGGAATCACAAAATACTCACAAAACGTCTCAAAACACAAACTACGAAAATCCACCCAAAACATAGCGCAACGGCTGTGCAACGGCTTCCAACAACACATTTAAATGCTTCAAAAGGCTTCCATCAACTGAACAGCTCCTCGACCGCTTTAAGGATACTGTTTTTAGACGCAGAACGGAGGGTGATTGGAATGTGAACAAAATGTGGGAGAAGTTTGACAAGTGGAAGAAAAGTTTGGATACCTGCAAGCCGAAGAAAGAATGGCACATTGTCACGGGTTTGCATACCTGCGATATGATATGCAGGCTAAACGAGGCCTTGCTTCAAGACATCGACCTCTTTTTGGACAAAAGAATGTTTACCCCTCCGAAGCCGATACCGTCAGTTGGTATCCATATCGGTATGTTTCCCATTGCAGAGGTCCGGCTCGCCTTCACATTTTCCATGTCTTTGTTTTCGCGTGGATTTGAAATCACCGAACTGGTTCCTGGGCAAGATCAAAAGGAGAAGCTCTTGTGGGAGGATTTCCAGACAAAGGTGAGAGAGCTTCTTGTTTCAAAACCCCCAATCGGAGAACACTATCTTTACCCACCAAATCCAGACAAACTCAAGCCCCACAAAGGGGCCCCCGGCCTCTTGAGGAACATTTCCTCACATGGGCAAATCCTGTACAACGACACAGACGAGGATATGGAGGTCCCTCTGTTTGGGCAGCTCATTCGCCTTCCTCCTTATTACTGTCTTGTGTGGAACAAAGATAAGGAACATGTGTTGAACTTTGCGAGGGTGATTCAGCCAGCTATCCTCAACTCTCTTGTGTTCATTGCATTGACGGGAATGCGTGAAGCGATCCTTTTGAACCAAAGCGACAAATGAAGAGAATATTTCTGCAGTTGGATCATGTGATTCTCGCACACATTTCTTTTTTTGTTTTTATTTTTTTTGACTCATTTCTCTGAGTCAAATAATGTCGCAAATGGTTTATTTAGGGTTTACTATTAGGGTCTTGTGTGACCCTTTTTCTGCCCCAACTTCAGCGCTTCTTGAAGATCTCGAGTGATCTGGCCCAAATTGTCTGGAAAAGAAATCAAAATGAGAAAAACAACAACAACACGTTTCCGAAAGTCATGTGCAAGAAATTCTTACGGGTGAGTCAGTTTATTATTTTACATAGAATGGTGAAAAAATTTAATCTCCAACATTATTTAAATCATTTAAAAAATCCTAACAAATAAAAACTTCAACTTGGAAAAAGCACCGCCTTTGCCCCACACTTCTTTCTAAGTTCATCAATAGCCTTCTGGACCCACCCCTCGTCCGTCTTTTTCTTTTTCCTCACTAGACCCATGTCAAAGACAACAACGTTCTTCTCCCTATCTTGACCAATGTTTCGCCACTTAACATCCCCATGAAACCAATCCTTTTTGTCGTAGCGTGTCTTGAGAGTTTCCTCAACCTTGAGTAAAAGTAAGACACGATCACGAACGTCGATAGAGGAGAAATATGGCATGAGAAGAGCTGGACGTTCGTTGAAGACAGTCACTGTGCGACACTTGAAATCGGGATAGATCGCTTTCCAACACTCAAGCTCCTTGCGACAAGACTCTCGTCGCTCATTCTGCTTTTCAGCTTTGTCGACACTTCCTCTATCCCCATCTCCCGATCCAGTTTGCGCCATTTGAAGCCCGGAAATTTTGAACCCACCTCTGCAACATAACGATAACCAAAGGAAGACCCAACAGGAGTAGAACACATCGCACGAAGCACCGAGATAATCATCGGCCAAAATTCGTGGTCGTTGTGTGTGAATTTTCGGGAACAGAACATCCGGCGGTCTTTAACATCAGGAGAATCCGCGAGAGAAAACCGGTTTCTTCCCCTCTTCGAGGCCCTTCTTCTTATCAAACACGATGTGGCCCTTCTTCTGGACTTTTGAACGACCTGGGGGGCTTTCGGGATTGGTATTATTGTTCACTTGGGGGGTCGACGACGGGGGGTTTGTCGGAGTTGACGGCTCAACCTGGTCCGTCAACCATCGTCCAGGAGAACAGGGAGGAGAAGGAGTTGAAGGCGAAGAAGAAGATGAACACGAAGACAAGGACGAAGATGAAGACGAAGATGAAGACGACGGAGAATCCAGCCAACAAACAAACCAATCAGAGTAACGAGTAAGGATACCATACACCTTCTCAAGATTAAAGGTTGACCTCAAAAACATCATGTAATCGAACAATTGCCCAAAAATCGCTGTGCGATCTGAAAGTTCTTTTTCATCAGGCTTTTTCACTTCAATGACCCCAACAGGAAGACCAGAAGGGGCTTTGAGAACAAGCATGTCAGTTCTGAAACTCGTCATTGAATTCTCCGCAGATAACCAGAGGGGGAGACTCCAAAATGCAACTGCATCACTGAGGGCAAGCCGGACGAAATTTGCAGTATCAGCTTCTGTGTTGATTTGCACGAAGGGTTGTTGAGTTCGCTTCATCTGATCGGAATGAAATTTCCAGAGAGAGGGTTCATGTGGTAAAGAGTCAAAGGAGTCGAGAGGGAAAGGTGCCGGGAAAACAAGTTTCACTTCTTCGTAGTTACTCGGGTTAGACGATTCACTTCCCCTCATTTGAGCGAGGCTGTAAGGAGGAAGTCCAATCGAAGACTTGGTTTCTGACAGAGAATTAGCAAACAACAACAACAACAACAACAACAACAACAACAACAACAACAACAACAACAACAACAACAACAACAACAACAACAACAACAACAACAACAACAACAACAACAACAACAACAACAACAA
>MUHK01002119.1:11117-26509 GCA_002151225.1 Paramoeba pemaquidensis
CCCACCACCACCACCACCACCACCACCACCACCACCACCAACCTTCACAAGAGATTGTGGTGGGTGAGACAGAGAGGGTGGCATAACAGCCAGATTCTCTTGAAGAAAGGCAATGGACTCCGCTGTTTTGTGTGTTTGGAAATGATCCTGTTGACCTGAAGGGAGGGAGGGGGAGGGGGGGGTGAAAAGGTTTGGGAGGGAGAAGGGAGATTTAGGAAAATAGCCTATAATATAATAGAACGGAATAGAACAGAACAATCCAAGCCAAGCCAAGCCAAGCTAAAATAAAATAAAATAAAATAAAAATAAAATAAAATAAAATAAAATAAAATAAAATAAAAAACAAAACAAAACAAAACAAAACAAAACAAAACAAACCTCATTTTATCTTCTGTTCCTGCCACCCAGCTCCCAGTTTTATCTTTTTTCCATCTTGCTTTCGATGCTATTTTTGAAAAGGAACAAAGAAGGGGGAAAAGGGGAAAGAGAGGAGGAAGGGAGAAAGGGAGAAGAGGAAATGAGAAAGGGAGGAGAAAGTGAGAAAATGAGAAAGAGAAAGGAAAAAGGGAAAAGAAAAAAGAAAAAAAAAGAACCTTCTGCATGTGAAAACTCTTCAGGAGAAAACAAATGTGTCTGAGAAGAACCAGATTGTGAACAAGCACTCAAAGATGAAGAATTTGAAGAAGAGGAAGAGGGGGAAGAAGAAGAGGAAAAAGAGGAAGAGGAAGAGGAAGAGGAAGAAGAGGAAGAGGAAGGGGAAGAGGAAGAGGAAGAGGAAGAAGAGGAAGAAGAAGAGGAAGAAGAAGAGGAAGAGGAAGAAGAGGAAGGGGAAGGGCGAGGGAGCCAGGAAGAAGGATAAGAAGAGTAGGGAGGAGCCGGATAATTGTACCACGCTTGGTTCCTTCGCATCACCTCTCCAAAACGGTCAGTTTTTTGTTGACGAATTTCATCTTCTTGCTTTCTTTTTTCTATTTCTTTTTGCCTCATTTTCTCTTCTCTTTCTTTTTGCCTCTGGAAAAGAAGGGGGTTGAGAAGGGGATTGAGAAGGGGGTGGGGAGGGGATGAGAGAAGGGGTTTGGAACCTGCAAAATTCTTTTCAGCCTCTCATCAGACATCTTGTGTGAGAGGCTCAAAGAGCAACGAAGCCCGCCCGAATAAAACAACAAAAACGGTTCGGTTTTTTCAAAAATGCTTTATGTTTGTGGTTGTGCAAAAAAAAGACAAAAAAAGATTGGTTTTTCACTGCGGCGAATGAGGAATGAGTTTTCTGTGCTCCACCTCAAACTGCGCACATACTTTGAAAAGACCGTCAAGAGTTTGTTGCACAACATATTGGATCAGATCAAAAGAGTCAGTTTTTGATTTGGCGGGGGTTCGAGCCAAGGCTTTTCTCACTTTTTCCCAAGAGCTGTGAGCGCCTGTTCCCTCCATTGCCTGCCTGGGAAGAAATGGGTTAATGGGGGCTGGAGGATGAAGGAAGGAAGGAAAGAAGGAAAGAAAGAAGGGAAGAAAGAAAGAAAGAAAGAAAGAAAGAAAGAAAAGAATTCAATAAAATAACAAAAAATAATCAAATGAGAAAACTTACTGAATATGAGGGGTAACAGCAGTATCTAACTCGCCGGTGCAAGTTGTTTGCAGGTATTTAGTGCCAGCATCTTCATTTGCTCCCTGAAAAATAGATTTTGCGTCCGCAAAAGAAAGAGCCTCTTGGTGGTGGTGGTTAGAAAAGAAGAAAAGAAAGGCTTCAAAAGAACAAGATTTGATGAATAAGAGGGGGGAGGGAAAGAGAGGAAAGAGAGAGAAACCGATCGCTTTCGCAAAAATTTCGGCCAGTTTCGGGACTGCAGATTCAGCTGTTCAAATTTGGGGTCAGAAAAAGAGAAGATACAAAAAGAGAAAGACAAAAGAAAAGAAAAGAAAAGAGACCAAGAGACGAAGAGAAGAAGAGAAGACAAGGGAAAGAGAAGAGACAAGGAAAAAGAAAAAGAAAAGAAAAAAAGAAGAAAAAGAAAGTCACCAGCAGTGTTCATGTTGTCTTCAAAATGATCAACCTTTTCTCCTTTACCAATTTTTCTGAGCACTGAGAGAACGATTTGAGGGGGAAACCAAGAGAAAGAAAGATAAAAATGGGCCAAAATCAAGAAAACCCAACACCCAAAACAAAACAAAACAAAACCTTTTTCTGCTGGCCCAAGTTGAGAGGGAAACTTAATTCGAATCAAGTCATTGTGAAGAAACCCCCCATCTTTCCCACAAAGATCGATGGCTTTTTGAATTGATGATTTTAACAGTTCTACACAAGAAAAGAATGAATGAATGACCGGAAGAGAAAAGAAAAAAAGAAATTTAACAAACGTTTGAGCTTTTCCGCAAAGTCACCCTCCAACAAATTCTTGCCCTTTGAAACCGCTATGTTTTCTGGCGGTTAGTGACAGGAAGAAACAAGAAGGGGAGAGATAAAAAGGGGGAAATCATGCAAGACCGGCAAGGGTCACAAGGGGGATTTGATGTTTGTTGGAGACAAAACAAAACAAAAAACACCAACAGAAGACAACAAAAAAGAAAGGTCAAAAACAAAAATGACAACACATACCTGCCGCCGCCATTTTGTTTGACAAAAATTGTTCCCACAAAAACAAAACGGAGTTTGACACAAAACTGAAGTAAATCCAAAGAAAATTTCAAAAAAAATCTTTCAAAAATCCGACAAAAAAGACAGAAAAACCGAATCAATCTATATTAGGGCATAATTTTAATTTTTCAAGAACATCCCAAAAATGATCTGTTCTTCTATCCCATCCCAAAACGTTCTAAATTACCCGACATCTATTTGACATCCAAAGTGACGTCAACGCAAGCCTCCTCTGGCCGACCCTTTTTCCCTTTTTTTTTTGTCGTAATGGCTCCCATGGCTGAGGCTGAACCCAAAATTGTTGAATCTAAGGAGGAGGAGAAGAAGGCCAAGATCGAGGATGTCGAGGATGAGGACGATGCCGCCGATATCGCTGAGGACGCCGAGGGAGCCCATGATGATGTTGATGACGCTGACCTCACCCCTGAGCAGAGGAAGGCCAAGCAGAGCAGGAGCGAGAAGAAGTCCCGCAAAGCTCTCTTGAAGCTCGGTCTTCGCCCTTTCCCTGGAATCATGCGTGTCACCATCAAGCAACCCAAGGGTCTTTTGTTCGTCATCGCCAAGCCTGAGGTTTTCAAGAGCCCCCAATCTGAGACCTACGTTGTTTTCGGCGAGGCCAAGATCGAGGACTTGAGCTCCCAAGCTGTCGCCAAGGCTGCTGAGCAATTCAAGGCCAACCCCGAACTTGCCAAGATTGCCGCCGGAGAGGAGGCCGATGAGCTCCCCGATCTCGTCGAAGCCGATGCCCCTGCTGGTGATAAGGCTGAGGAAGCTGAGGAGGATGTGTCCGAGGAGGGTGTTGACCCCGCTGATGTCAACCTCGTCATCGCCCAAACCAACACCACCAAAGCCAAGGCTATCAAGGCCCTCAAAAACAACAAAGGAGACCTTCTCAGCGCCATTTTGGAAGTCACAGAATCAAAATAGACAACCCCAAATTTTTAAACTTTATTTTGTTTTATTTTCCTTTCCTTTCCCTCTTTTCTTCTTCTTTTTTTCCTTTCCTTTTCTCTTCGTTTTGCCTCCGCTTTCTTTTTTTTCTTTCTCCCTTTTGTATCTGGAACAAGTTTGTTCTGAGTTCTTGGTTATCTTTTTTTTTTTTTTTTTTTTAAGGAGGCGGTGCCTTGAAAAAAAAAGGAACTCTGCTTTTCTTTTTTTTTTTCGGTTTCTTGGGTTCTTTACATTTTTTTTTTTTTTTTTCATTTAAAACCTCCTCGCTTGGCTAAACTGAGCATCGAGGTGCTTGACCAGCCTCTCCGCATCGGCCATGTCCTCGTTAATAATATTCACCAAATGCATAATCCCTTCGTGTTGTTGTTTCAAGAACTCTTGCATCTTCTCTGTTGTCTCCGGGTCCCACCCCGCCTCTCCCTCCGCAACCTCCGGGGTCTCTTGCATCAAAGTCGCAGAAATCTCATTCAAAGCACTTTTGTACACCCCCGGGCTATTAAGTTCTTTTTGGATTTGCTCGAGCTTGTACCGAAAGTTTTCTTCTGTTGTTTGGAGCGGCAGTCCCTTCGCTTGGATGCACTCCACTTGCCCAAGAAGGACCAAGACTCGGTGGGCAAGGATCAGGTGCTGGCTCTTCAATCGGAGTTGTCTCGTTTTCGCCTCTTCGCTTTTTTTCTGGAGGTCGTGCAACTTTTGTTCCATTTGTTCAATTTTTTGTTTTTGTTGTTCGGCATGCTCCATTTGCTGCTTCAGTCGGCCTTCTAATTGTTTATCGCCACGAATCAACACTATTGATGCATGTGTTAAAAGTGAAGAACAAAGGAGAGGACAAATTCTTCCTCTCCTTTTTTCTTTTCCCTTTTCCTCAAAGAATTGAAAATAACCAACAGACCTGGAGTGAGTCGAGAAGGATCTGGATTTTTTTCATAGGCCTTTCGTGACCTCAAGAAGTTTTCGATATCGGGGGGATTGTTGCTTTGAGAATCCAGATCGTAGAAAATGTGCAAAAAGGGAGAATCTGCTCGGTCCTCGTACTTGCAAGTGATTTCATCATGAAATTTTGTCAGTTTCCCTGTCTTTGAGAAGAAAATTCAGAATTTGGAACTCTTTGAATAAATCAAAACAAAACCAAAACCAAACCTGTCCCAAGAGATCCCCTCCACCTCCCAGCTTAAATCCACTTCCCCCCCCCATTCCCGAAAATCCTCCCGAGCTGGTGCTCCCAAACCCTCCTCCGCTCGTTGTTCCAAACCCTCCCCCAGTTGTTGGTGTTCCAAACCCCCCCCCAGTTGTTGTTCCAAACCCTCCCCCAGTTGTTGCTGTTGTTCCAAACCCTCCCCCACTTGTTGGTGTTCCGAAACCTCCCCCAGTTGTTGTTCCAAACCCTCCCCCACTGGAACTGCTTGCTCCACCAGTTCCAGTGGCAACCCCAGTTGTGTTCCAACTGGCACTATTTCCAAACCCTCCAGCACTGGTAGAAGGAGTGCTTCCCCCTCCAAATCCCCCCCCACTATTGCTTCCAAATCCTCCAGTGGTGTTTCCCCCAAACCCCCCACTGGTGCTTCCAAAACCAATGCCACTGGCCCCCAGATTGGAGTTGCTCTTCTTCTTCTGGGTCGGCATGGCGAGAAGCAAGAAGGCCAAGAAAGCAAGACAAAAAATTGTTGAAAATTAGCGCGCTTTTTTTTTTTTTTTTTTTTTTTTTTGGATTTTGGGAACAGCCACTCGCAACGGAAAAAACTGCGAATACTTCCCAGCCGCCTGTCCAGAGCAACTGACCATTGGTTTCCCGGCTGAAGCACAAGTCTGTGAAAGAGTTTTCTTTTCCACGCTTGGAACAAATGAAAAAGAAAATTGCAGTTTTTTGAAAACGAAATTGGATTTTTTTGGAACCAAAAAAACAAAAAACAAAAAAAAAACAAAAAAAAAACCAAACAACAACAAAATCCCAAACGGAAACTTTTTGACTCCTTTTTTTGGTTCGCATTGTTCTTCTTCAGTAACTGGCGTCTGCAGTTCTTGTGATGTCTTCTTCAGACGATGATTCCCTCAGTCTAGAGGTCGATCTTTCCGGTGATCTCTCCGGTGATCTCTCCGGTGATGAGGATTCGGATGATGACTTCGATCTGGAGGGATCAGAGACAAGGTTTCACTGGAACAACTCCATCCTTTCTTTTTCCCTTTTGTATTTATGCTTCTCTCCTGAACAGCGCGACATCAAGTAGTGTCAATCCTTTTGATCCCACGTCATACGAGAAAGGCAATGGTTTTCGAGGGCAGGGAAAAGGTTTTTTCCTTCATCTTTTCATTTCCTTCCTTCTTCCTTTTCTTTTATTCATTGGATCATGACCAGTGAAAGCGGAGAGACTTCATACTTTTCGCACTCATGGAAGGGATTATGTTTACAAAGTTTACACAATCGAGCTTGGCTACGCTCATGAGAGGCGTTTCAGTGCCTTAGGTACCCACCCTTTTCCTTTCTCTTTCATTCCCTGAAATCTCCCCTCACCCTCCCAAAGACGAAGAAGTCAGATTTCGCCCAGAAGAGATGGAGCAACTTCGAGCCAAATACCCCCATTACAATCCTGGAGAAGGCTCTCGCTCTTCTTCTGCTCTTGTGTGTGCCTCTCCCGAAACAATCGAGAAGGAGTGTGGGCCTTCTTCCTCCGTGTGGAAGAAGTTGGGATTGGGAGCAGGGAAGGGGGTGGGTTTGAAATACGGGTGCACTGTGGAATCGTCCTTTTCATCTTCTTCTTCCTCTTCCTCTTCTTCCTCTTCTTCCTCTCCTGACAAAGTTTACTGTTTTGACTTTATAGAGCGGCACGACAAAGATAGAGCCAGCTTCAAAGGAGAAGAAGTGCTGTTTAGTACAAAGGGGAACTCAATGTTCTTGGACAGGTTGGACTATCCTCGCTTGGGGATTGTTGATGAGATCATATTGCATGACTTTATGAGTCATCATAATTTTCAAATCAAGTTTCATCCCAATGTTAACTTTGTGGTTGGATTGAATGGATCGGGGAAGAGTGCGATTCTTGCTGCTTTGAGGGTTGGGCTTGGGATTTCTGCAAGGGTGAGAACTCTTTCTTTTTCTTTCTTTCTTTCTCTCTCTCTCTCTTTTTTTCTCTTTCTTTCTCTTTTCTTTCTCTTTTCTTTCTTTCTTTCTTTCTTTCTTTCTTTCTCTCTCTCTCTCTCTCTCTCTCTCTCTCTCTCTCTCTCTCTCTCTCTCTCTCTCTCTCTCTCTCTCTCTCTCTCTCTCTAGTCTTTCTCATTTCTGGAACCAAAGAAATCCCAAAGAGGAGAAAAGTTGTCCGACTTGGTAAAACATGGGGCTCATACTGCTAGAGTGAGGATTCGCCTGAAAAATGAAGGCTTTTCTGCTTACAAACCAAGGTTTTTCTTTTTTTCTTCTTAGTTTCTTAATTTTCTCACCCTTCTCTTCTTTTTTTTAACTTTTGATAGCGTGTTTGGGGATTCAGTTGTTGTTGAGAGAGTTATCAAGAAAGATACCGGTGGTTCCCAGTACATCCTCTATTCCCATGATGATAAAGTTCTTTCTTTTGCATCTCTCCATTTTCCCCTCCTTTCGACCTGTTTCTTCCCTCCTTTTTCTCACTCCCCCTCCAGAAAATCGATAAAGCAGGAAAGAAAGAGCTGGACCGAATTCTTTTCAATATGAATTTGGAAATTGATAACCCTTGTATTGTTATGACACAAGAGACCAGCAAGGTTTTTCTTTCCTTTTTCTTTTTTTTGCCAAGTCCCCTTTTTCTTCTCTGATTCATAAAAAAACATCTAAAAATGATTCAATAGAGTTTCATTACAAGTACGGATGACAAAGAGAGGTATCGGTTGTTTTTACACGGGACGCAGCTCGCTGGTCTTTATAACCACTACCAGCAATCTCAAGAAAATGTTTCTTTCTTTCTTCCTTTTCGTTCTTTTCATTCTTTTCTTTCTTTCTTTGTGCTGATACATTTTTATTTTGGCTTTCTATTTCTTTCTGTTTTCCTTCATTTTCTAGACCCGAGATATTGAAGAAAAGCTTAAAGAGAAAAGAAACGTTTTAAAAGAAATTCGTAATAAGAGAGAAGAGGTAGGTCGTCAGTTAGAACAAGGTAAGGATGGCAGGGAATGGGCGATATATATATATATTTGTATAGATATAAAGGAAAATTATTTACATGAGTCTAAACAGTGAAACATTTGGACCAATTGAGAGAAGATTTACAAAATGTTATGAGAGATTTGGTGTGGGTTCCGGTGCAGGAGCAGGAGAGAGAATTAGCGGAGTTGGAGGCAAAGAAGAAGAAGTTCGAAGAGGCGGACGGAAGGTTGGGGAAAAATGCGGCTAATATTTTGAAGCAGAAGGAGGACTGCCAAAAGGAGTATGCTTTGAAGGTTTTTATTTTATTCTTCGCATCACTGCTTTTTGTGATTTAACATTTTTTTTTTTTTTTGAAAATATAAACCAAAACAGAAAAAAGAGTACGACGAAGCACTTCGAGAAGGAGAAAAGATCAAAGAAGCAGCCCAAAAAGAACAGCAGGCCGTCAAAGACATTAACAGAGACATTTCCAAATGGGACAATACAATCAAAGATAAAACGAAAAGAATTTTCGCCAAGCAATCATACATGGATCGAGTTTTGAAGAATATCCAGAACAAGCAGGAGATGGTGAAGTATGACCTTTTCTCTTCCCGCTTCTCTCTCTTTCCTCTTCTTTCTCTCTCTTTCTTCTCTTCTCTTCTCTCTCCTCTTTTTCTCCAGCTTTCTTTCTTTCTCTTCCCCTCTTCCCCTCTTCCTCCTCTTTTTCATTACTCCTCGATCTCGTCATTTAACTATTGCCTTCCCTTCCTCCCTTCTCTTCGACAAATTAAGGGGGAATTTTCAAGCCCAAGTTGAGGTGAGACAGAATCAAATTTCTCAACTCGAAGGAGAAAAAGTGAAACTTTCGGAGGAAATGGCTTTGTTTTCAAAAGATCATGACCAAGCTCACTTGAGATTTGAGGAGGCTCGAGAAAGACATCGGGTTTTTCTTCTTTCCTTCCTCCCTTTCTTTTCTGTTCCCCCTTTTTTTATGACCCCCCTTTCTTTTCATCCATTGACTCTTCTCTTCCCTTTCAGGAAATAGTGGTTGAAGGGGATCGCATGCTAAAAGAGAAAAAAGCTTTAAATAATGAGTTGAATACCTTAGTTAATGCTCATGGGAAGAGCGCTCGTTTGTTTGGAGGGGATTGTGATCAAATTTTCCGAGTAATCCAGCAGAATCGTTCTCGATTTCGACAGTTATTATTTTATTCATTTATTTTTTAAATTTTTTTTTAATCAATGAATTATGGTTCCTTCCTTCTTTTCTTCCTACGCTTCTCTCTCCAGAGTTCCATTGGGGCCAATTGGGTTACACCTCTCTCTGAAGGATATCCAGTGGGGAGAGGCTGTGGAGCATGTAGTGAGCGATTTGCTTTCTTTTTTTATTGTTGATAATCATAAGGTTTGTTTGTGGGAGTGTGGGTTGGGGGGTGGGGCCTTTTGTTTGTTTCCATTTTTTCTCAATTTTTTTTTGTAGGATGAAAGAACACTCAAAAGTTTGGTGCCACCACATGTAAGGCTTCGTTTAATCGTTCAAAAATTCCGAGAGATGCCCTATTCCAATCTCAAACTTCATCGAAAGTTTTTTTTTCTTTTTCTTTTTCTTTTTCTTTTTCTTTTTCTTTTTCTTTTTCTTCGTTTTTCTCAACTTCCTCCCTTTTCCATTTTCTCTAAACTTTTGATTCACCGTCCCTTTTCAGGACAAACTCCCCCACTGTTTATGATATTTTAGAGTGTGACACTCCAATGGTTATGAACGCGATTGTTGATCAAAGGCATATCGAAAGACTTGTTCTTGTCAGTGATATTGAGCATGTGTGTTCTACTCTTTCTTTCTCTCTTTGTCTCTTCCTCTCTCTTCCTCTCATTCTCCCCCCGTCCACTTACTAACCCAACCACCTGCCACACAATCACAGGGAAAACAAGTCCTTCAAGCTGACCCTAACTGTGAAGTTCGAACCAAAAAAGGAGGAATTCGTTTATTTGTTCGAGGTGGCTCACGAACCACCATCCGTCTCCCTGCTCTTCGTGCTCGTCTTCTTTCTGGAAATTTTGATGATCAGATCGCAGATTTGAAGCGCAAGATACAGATAGTACAGCAAAGAGAGAGGGAGACGGAGGAGGATGTGAGGAGGTTGAAGAAGGGGCAGGAGGACGCGGCGAGGGCGAAGGGGGAGTTGGGGAATAGGATGGGGAAGGTGGAGATGAGGAAGAATTCGATTGAAAGGTTTGTCATCATATTTTTTATTTTTTATTTTATGGCATTCCCCCACCCATTTTTTTATTGTTTATTGTACAGAGATATTCGGCGCTTAAAAGAAGCAATTGAAGAAATTATTCGCGAGTCAAATCCAGATACCAGGTCCTCGTCCTCCTCTTCTCACTCTTTTCTTTCTCCTTTCTTTTTAAAATTCCTTTATTTATTCATTTTGTTTCAGTGAGCTTGTTGAAAACCAAAAGAGACTTGTACGAGAAATTGAGGAGTTGGAGCTTGAAAAACAAAAAGAAGAAGAAGAACTCGTTGCTTGTAAGAAAAAAAAAGTGGGTCTGAATGAAATTTTTGCAGAAGCGAAACAAAAATTGGATCAAGCGAATGCTGTTATTGCTCCTTTGGCACAAGAATTACACGAATTGGAGGTTTGTGCACCCATCAACACGCACTGTAGGAAAAAATTAATTTTCCACAAAAAATCAATCTCTCCCTTTTGTCTCACCTCCTTCTCCCTCTCCCTCTCCCTCTTGCCTCGGTCCGCTCTCTCTTTGCTCCCCCTCTCCCCCCCAGGATATGGTTCGGCAGTCCCTAGACCAAGAAAGAAAAAATTTGGAGCGAAAAGCCAACTTTGATCGACAAATGAAAGAAATTTTCGAGGAAGTTGAAGAAAAGAAAAAAGGTGTTGAAGAATCAACAAAGAAGGTTTTTTTCTTTTCTTTTTCTTTTCTTTTCTTTACATTTCTTGCGACTAAACACCCCCCAAAAAATCAGGCGTTGGAAAATGCAGGGGAGAGAAGGCACCCCAAAAAATCAAAACAACAGCTTGCAAACACAGCTATGGCGTTAAAAAAGATTATTCAGGTTTCTCTCTCTCTCTTCTCTCTCTTTCTCTCTTTCTCTTTGTCCCCTCTCCCCCAAAGAAATAACCAAAAACTCACTTCTGGACAGAGAGACGAGACCGAACAACCTTTGGAGGTGGACCTTTTGAAAAAAGCAAACGAATGCAAAGATCTTTTTGCTGAGGGGACAAAGGAAGTGAAGGAGATGACAAGAGTTCGAATGTTTATTGATAAAAATCTTGAGGTCTCTCTCTCTCTCTCTCTCTCTCTCTCTCTCTCTCTCTCTCTCTCTCTTCCCCCTCTTCCTCCCCTCCCTCTCTCACCCCTCCCCAGGATCGCGTCACCAACTGGATCTACGTTCGCAAATCCCTCGCCAAAACAGTTGCATCTTTTTTTTCGACTTACCTCACCCAACGAGGATTCCTTGGTAAGGATAATAAGAAAATTGGGATCATCATAATAGTCAAAACAACCAAAATGATAGAATATTAAGAATAATAAGAACAAGAATAATAAGAATAATAAGAACAACAAAATCATAAGAATCATCAAAATCATAAGAATAATAAGAACAAGAAAATTCCTTTTGTTGGCACAAAATTGACCATCTTTTTTATAGGCAAATTGATTTTTGACTTTCAAGCGACTACCTTGAGGATATTAATTGAGGAGAGAGCTGAGAAGGACAGTGAGGGGGGGGATACGATAGGGAAGAAGAAGAAGGGGAAGGGGGGAGAGAGGTCTCTAGCTGGGTTGTCTGGCGGGGAGAGGAGTTACAGGTATTTTTGTTCTGTGCTTTTTTTCTGTCCATATTTGTTGTTTTTATTCTGATCCCTCTTCTTTTTTAGTACTGTTTGTCTTCTTCTGTCATTATGGCGATCCTTGAGTGGGAATTTTAGAGCAATGGATGAGTTTGATGTTTTTATGGATTCTGGTATTCTTTCTTTCCTCCCTCCCCTCCCTCCCCTCTCCTCTGACCCCCATTTTCAATAGGTAACAGAGAGGCATCATTGGCCCTCCTTATGCAGCATTGTAACGCTCAAAGAAGACAACAATATCTGTTCATTACCCCCGACAAGAAACAAATCCCCACCAATTCGTTCATTTTTTCTTTTTCTTTCTTTTTCCTTTTTTCCTTTTCCCACACAGCCCAAACTTTCACTTTTTTTTTTTTTTGCTCATTTTCTTTTTTTCTCAGGGCAATGGTGACCACCCACGAATTGAAACAACCCAGGAGCAACAGCGGTGTTCTTGGGTTTGCCTCCTCTCAGCCCCAATAATCATCCCTTCTTTCTTTAAATTTAAATAAATTGCATCATCTTTCGACAGTGTGGGTTTTTTGGGAAATGAAAAATAATTTCATGTGTTTTTCATAGGAAAATAGATATTTTGTTTTTGGGGCTCAAAAAATTCTGTGCCGTTCAGTCATACAAGTCGGAGAGGCCCTCAATTGGTGTCATTGAGGATAGGTTGTATCCCTAAGAAAGAAAAAGAAAAAAAAGGAACGATAAAAATCAGAGAAACAACCAACAACCACCAACAACAACAATCAACGACATACCAATCCTTCTTCAATGGGGTCGAGCATTCCCCCTTCATCTGCTGAAAAAACTTCCACTGGCCCAGCTGTTTCGAGTGTGTGTTGATCTTGAAACTCTACAGAGATGATTTAAGAGGGGGAAGGAGAAGGGAAAGGGGAAGGGAATGGGGAAAGGACAAGCAGAAATAATAATAAAAAAGGAAACCAGAATCAGGGAATCCAACTGATTCTATTGCAGACAAAAATAAATACTTCTGAGTCTCAGAAACAGAAATGGGAGAAGAAAGAGGAGAAGAAAGAGGAGAGAGCGCCGGGGAGTGAGAAGGAAGAGAGAAACAAGGGGGAAGATCAAAGAGTAAAGAAGAATCAGAAGGTTGGTCAAGATGTGGAGAAAAGGAAGATACAGGGGAAAAGAGAGAGAATAGAAGGTTTTGATGGATGTAAGCATAAGGAGAGAAAGGGAGGGAGGCTAAGAGAGAATCAAGGTGTTGGTTGGTCTGTTGGATTTTTGAATCAAGAGAAAGAAGTTCGTAATCCAAGGTTTGAAGATCTTGGACAAAATTTTCCTCTCCATTTTTTCTGGTTGTTTTGAAAAAAAAAATAAATAAATCAAAGCCATTTTGGAGAAAAGAAAGGCGAAAGAAAGAAAGAACTTGGGGACCCATTGCATTTGATTTTTCCCGCGTTTTTTTAATAAGCCGACCCCTTGTAGAACATTAGTAACATCATAAAGCCTTCTTTTGGGGACCTGGAAGAGGGAGAGGGGGAGGGAGAGGGGGAGGGAGAGNACAACAACAACAACAACAACAACAACAACAACAACAACAACAACAACAACAACAACAACAACAACAACAACAACAACAACAACAACAACAACAACCAACCCCCAAAGACAACGCAGCGGCATTCAAATCCAGTATCCCATCACCATTCTCAATAATCCCTTTCAGTTTCTCTGCCAAAGAATTCAACATCCTCTCTCTCTTTTTCCTTCCTGATGAACGTTGAGAAAGAAAAAAAAAGAAGAAAAGAAGAGAAAGAAAAAAAGTTCAAGAGGAGACCTTGTTCTGACTCTCCTTTTTTTGCTCTCTTTGGTTTTGGGGCATTGGGGCATTCATTGCCGGTGGGCAAGGATTTTCTTTTCATGAGCACAAAAAAAAAATTCGGAATCCTGTATTTTGCGGAAAAAATTCATTTGAGCCCATAACGGGCAAACACTCTTTTTGGATGGGCCACCAACCAGCCTCTTCCAAAAAACAATCCAAAAAAACAAAAACCAATCCCTCCCCCCAAAAAATTCATTTGCGTTTGGCCCCTCTTCGATTTTTCTCTCTTCCAAAAAACGAGCCAAAAAAACAAAAACCGATCCCTCCCCCAAAAAATCACAGCCCCTAAAAAATCAACCTCTCGACTTCCCTCCATCAGAAGGCACCCTCCTCCGAATCTAAACTTCCTCTCCCTTTCTCCTCCTCCTCCCCCAAAGCCCACCCACCAAAAGAAAAAATAAGTGCTTGCCTCGTGAAAAAAGCCCCGCGCGGGGAGAGAATTTTGTCTCTTGGGTTTGATTTTTGCTCTTTGCTCTTTGGCCTCCATGGAAGAGTCTTTTCTTTGTTCTGACTTTCTCTCTCTCTCTTTTTTTTTTTAAGCCCAAAAGCCGAGGAAAAGAAAGGGGGGAGAGACCAAAGCCGGGAGGCCGAAAAAGAGGGCGAAAGTTGCAGAAGACGAGAAGGGAGAAAAGAAGGAGAAGAAGAAAGAAGAGAAGGAGAAAAAGGAAGAAGAGAAAGAAAAGGTGGATTACAAGAAGTACGACAGCCTGCGCGTGGTCTCCTCTCGTCACGTCAAAGACGGGCAGGAGTTGAGCGAGAGGGATCTCACCCTCTGCTACCGCACGGCCAAGTTGGTGATGAGGGATTGTGGACAAGACGCCCTCGACGAAGCCCTCTCCAACACTGACCCCCAGAACATCGGGGACAACCACTTCACCACCCTCGAAAATTTCAAGAAAGAGGACGCCTTCTCCCCGGTGGTGTGGGAGATGTTGAGCTTGGGGGACTCTGGGTATGAGATTTATGTGGTCGAGGGGGGGGGAGAGAGGTTTACGTTGGTGGTGGTGTCAAGCAGCAACCCAATGGGGGCTGTGTTTGGCGGGGAGGAGAGGGAGGTTTTTTCGATTTATGATGGGTGTGTGGGGGATGGGTGTGTGGACCTGTTGGCCCAGGCGTTGAACATGGTGTATCGTAACGGGAAAGAGGGGGTGACGGTGGGGGAGGAGAGAGAGAAAGGGATGATTTTCGATGGATTCAAGTTGTTGCGAGGGGAGTGAGAAGAAGATGAAGAACATATTTTTTCCTTTTAAAGAATTTTCTCCCACGCGTCCTTTTTTTATGGGAATAATTTGAAATATTTCATACTTATTTTGGATACAATTTTTATGGAATACATCCCATAATAAGGGGTAAGCGTCAGAGCAAAACGTCTTCCCCCACGAGAGTTCACTCTCGTTCTTGCTTGGAAAAAGGAGAGAAAGATGGACAAAAGCAAGGGTTATCTTTTCAACAAGCAGTCTCAGGCTGTTGTGTACAATTACAAAACCCCTCCTGTTCAGGTTCCCCCACAGAAACCACCAACAAGCACACCAAACACCCAAACACCCAAACCCTTAAACCCCCAAACTCAAAACACACACAAACTCATCCAATCTCTCTCCAGCGGATGCTCGATTTCGATCACATTTGCAAAAGAGACACCCCTTCTGTTGCTGCTCTCATTACCCCCGGTACAACCCAGGGATCCCAAAAAGCTTTCTTTGGAACAACTGAGGTCCCTTTTGCTTTTTCTTCCCCTTTCTCCTTTCTTTCTTTCTTTTTCTCAACTCTCCACCCTAGATTTTAATCCCTGTGTATGATGATATCAATGTTGCCTGCTCTACCCATCCAGGAGCTGATGTTTTCATCAACTTTGCCTCTTTTCGAAGGTTTGGGGTCACTTTCCACTTGTTTCTTGGATTGGATTCATTTTCTCTCTTTTTCTCTCTCTTTCTCTCTCTCTCTCTCTCTCTCTCTCTCTCTCTCTCTCTCTCTTTGATGGAGTGTTTTTCAAGTGGGAAGGAAGGGGAGGGAGAT